>MU106261.1:97911-150485 GCA_012274485.2 Sinapis alba
TTCACTAAACTTAAAATCAACTCCAAAACTATTTAATATACACAAAACTAAACAAATATATGTAAAAAATGATTTTTCAAAAAAATTGGTTAGGCTTCCAAAATCTAACCCTAAAGATACATACAATACTATGACATATGTTTCCAAACCCTAGACCAAAGAATATCAAAAGATGATACATTCACTCATCTATGTTGAGCACAATTTAATTTTACTAGATTTTAATTTATATCATTTACAAATGTTTATTATTACATGATTTAGATTTTTCCTCCATAAAAATATTTTTTATATAATTTATAAATTATTTTTAAAATTTACTAAGCGAGAAGACTTACATGTAAGTCTTCTCAGAAGACTTACAAAATCACAGAAGACTTAAAAAGATAGAAGACTTAAATAGGCTATAAAGGTAAAAACGCATATAGTTTTTTTTTTTGGTCATAAGGGGACTGTTGTAATTTCACTACACTTTTAGGTTACTTTTGCATTTGTTTGATGTCTGGGTACACTTTTGCATTTGAATTCAAGTTTTAGGTTGGTTTTGGCAATTTTCTCAAAAAAAATTACTTTTTATTTTCGTTTGTTACAATCTGGATCTGGATATGAGCATCTATATTATTAAAACTGAAGTACATTTTAGTACTGTTTGGAAACAATGATAGCAGAATAAATGAAAATTGTTTGGAAGCGTGGATAGCATATTAAATACTTTCTTTTTTTACACATTTAATCATTAGATTTCTTTCTTATTTATAGATTATGCAATTTCATTTAAAACCAAATATATAAACCAAATATCTAAATATCTAAACTAATTAACTAAAATCAAATATCTAAATTAATTTTTATTTATAATATGAGAATATCAATTACAATATAGTATATATTATATAAAATAATTTTTAAATATATTATTATCTTATTTAGTTTAGTTAAATATAAAAAATTTGAGAATTCAATTTTCAAGAAAACAAAATATTATAAAATTAATAATAATTCATAGAAAAAAAAAATTAGTATGTTATTTCATTTTAAAATAAATTAACAAAAAATAGGTTAATATATAAATATTACAATTACATCAAATTACATCAAGTTATAAAATTTTAATATAATATTATGTACAGATAAAAAATTTATCATCAAACATCTATACTATAAAATAATGTATTCTACTATGCATGTAAATTACAAAACATAAAAATATACATGAATTTTTTTATAAAACCAACAGTTTATGAATTTACGTTAAACATAAGTTAAATTAAACACCCGCGCGGAGGCGCGGATCAAGTTCTAGTATATATATTATATGTGGGGAAACTATACCTAAGTGTGTTGTGTGAGAACTCTTGTTTGCAATAATTTTTCATGGCTTATTTTACCAGTTGTGTTGTATTGTATTTACACATTTTCACATGTTTTTATGTATTGTTGATTGTTTCTTGACATAAGAACTTGTATCTACTCCCTCTGTTTTTTTATTATAAGTCGTTTTAGAGAAAAAAATTTGTTCCAAATTATATGACGTTTTCAACTTTCAATATAAAATTTATGAGCAATTAATGTTATTTGACCAATAGTAATATACATTCTATTTTGTTATTAGTTGAATTATGGTTAGATAAATAATTAATGATGTTTTTGTCTAGAAAATATAAGAAATTAATTATATTCTTAATCTACGTGCATAAGTGTAAAACGACTTATATTAAGAAACGGAGAGAGTATTATCTTCTTCTCGTCGTCCGCGCTACGTGCGAATAATTGGTTATGAAGTTTGTTGCTTAAAATTGTGCTGTCCCAATACCAAAAATTTAGGAAGTAGACTTTTACAAAAGTAATTTATTGATACACAAACGTAATTTATTGTTTCTATTTTGAGTGCTTTTAAGAGTTTTCGTCCTACTAGGATGCACAAGTAGAGCGATGATTTCATGTATGGAAGTTTAGTTTGTTTCTCCATATCAAGCCTTGTATGATGTTGGTGTCAAAGTAGAAGCAAGTTCCTAGTGCTGTTGAGAGAAAAAGTTTATTTGTAATAATGAAAGAAATTAAACGAAATAGTTTTACTATATGATTTTAAAGGTAAATATTTAAACTAAAATACAGCTATATAATAATATAATAATATTACAGTAAGAATCTATAAATTAATAATGTTAGGACTATATTTTATTAAATTATAGAGTTACTAATTTTAAAAAAAAATCAATTGTGCATTTTTCTATTTTAAGATATATTTTTTATCTAAAATAAGAAAATATTTGATTTTAGTGTATATACATTATTTTTCTTGAAATGAACATTTATATTTGTTTTGTTATATTATTTGGTGTATATAAATACATTTCATAGAATTTAAATATGGTTCTTACTTCTTAGATATAATTTTACCCAATCTCATCAAAATATATTGAATGTTAAGAAAATATAAAAATAATTCCATTTTGAATAGAAAACAAAAAGTAATAATGGTTGGTTTGTACTTATATAAAATGTATATACATATAAATTATTAATTTATAATTTTAATGGGACCATTCATTTACATAGAATTTTGTAAAAATTTTTATCTTATTATTTTATCAATTTGTATCATATTTTGAACCGACCAAATTTGAGATCAGAAAAAATATTTGTTTATAGTGTTTATTATTAATTTATAGAGTTCTATTGTATTATTTTCTTATTTTATTTTAATAGTTAAATAAAACAGAAAATATTATATTTAAAAGTTAGATTAAGGAATATATATATTTTTTTAATAAATCTAATTTCTAATCATATAAACTAAAACCTTTTATAAATATATATATATATATAGTTATGATTTTTTGTATAAAACTAAATAAATCAAAAATCGATAGTATATAAACCAAATCAAATCAAATTAGATATGGTTCCAGTATAATAGCTAATTTTTATAAATTGAAATACCAAAAGACTAAAAAAAGACGATAAGAAACCAGACCAAATCTGGAATGAACAAGCTTACAAGTAAATATCCAAGCTCTTAAAGCTATGGTTTTATTGTTTATAAAATACTTGTAGAATAAAACTTAAATGAATATTTATTTGTTTGTTGTGGAAAGCTCACAAAATAACCTATAGATGTTTGGTTGTACGAAGCATTTGTACAGACGTAAGTTATTTTAAAAGTTGTGGACTTTATAAAGTTGGTAAAGATTGATTGTTGTAAATTTGATGTTGTAGAAATAATCATGGATAAGGTTAAGATCCTCCTGTTTTTTTAAGATCCTCATGTTGCGCAGAATGAATATTGTGCATAAAAATTATTAATACGTATTATTATTTATTTTATTTACAGTAACTATTATGTATATAATAAATTGCCGCGAGCACATAAATCAAAACAATCATATTTATTTATTTATAATTATTTTATGGTAAATAAATTTAATAATCAATTTTATATATTTTATATAGTATAATTAAAATTAAATGATATTAACATATACATAATATATTTAAATATGTTTATCTATTAAGACTTTATTCATATAATTTAATGATCATTTGTAGATTGATAGTAAAAAAATTAATGTGAAGCTTCCAATAGTTTTAATAATTTATAATCATTTGAAAAACTCAATGCAAATTTTGAAATTGAAATGTGAAGTTCTAATACTTATGACAAAACTTTTTAGTATGAGACTTGTAAAAGTTTTAGTAATTTATAGTAGTTTCTTAATTCAAAATATAATATATACAGAAAATGTAAAAAAAATACATGATTAATTTGATTTTTTAATTTATTTTAATGATATAAAATTAAATAAAAACGATAGAGAATACATAAATTGTTATCAAATATTTATGTTCAAAATCATTAATTGTCATATATCTTAATCATATTAAGTAATTCAGTAGATTTTATTTAACAAAATAAGAAATATTTAACCTATATATATATATATATGTTTTATAACATCAAAAAAAAAAATATATATATATATATAACATTTTTATCTATTAATAATCAATTTTATGGTTAGTTTAATGAAAACTATAGTATATGTTGAACCAACCTATTTATTCACAGAATAATATATAACATATGATACATTTCAAATGTTATATTTCCTCTGTTTTTTATTGTAAGTAGTTTAAGCAAAATTTGTTTGTTTCAAAATATAAGTGTAGATAAATTTTACTTTTATTGAGTATAGTGTAACCAATCAAATAATATATATTTATTATGATTAGTTTAACTATATCTAATTTATATATCAAACGCTATTTTTGAAAAAAAAAAAAATTCTTATTGTTTGTGCATTCAAAGAGGAAATAATGTTTTTCAAATAAAATGATATATAAAACATGCGAACAACACCTACACCTACCAACAATAACATCTTTAGTATGGTGATTCTGGTCACAACCAAGCAATATTACGAATAACACAATATACATTAGCCTCACAACCTTTCACTGCGTTTGTAGGGAACAACTAGTCAAATAAGTCCGAAAGAAAGTTAAATAAAGAAATTCGAGCCAAAACTGATTTGATAAGTGACCTAAGTTCTGTAAAATAAAGATGAATGAAATATTATCATTGACTAGATCTGTTGTACACGCGGAAAATACATTTAAATATATAATATTATGTATTTATTTAGTTTTTAACATATTAAATATTTTTTTAGAAAATATGATAAATATAAGTTTGAATAATACTAAATCACAACAGATAAAGATTTGGTAATTTTTATATGACACCAAGTTTTTAGAAAATCATTAAACAATTGAGTTTGTTTATAAAAGATAATACAATGAATAATTCCCCATTTATCTAAAAAGAGTAATAATAATTTGACATCAAATTGAAAGGATGATAGTTTGAAAGTGGAAAAAAGAATAATGTAGGATTTTGTTGGAATATAAAGTTTATTGGGTGAAAATTACACATAAAAGGTAAATAGTTGAAGAAGATGCAAGAGATAATGATTGTAGATCATAATATAAGTTGTTTCGAAAGGAGATGTATTGATTATGAGATAGATGTTTGAAGACTGCATTAGTCTAGAAGGAGAGATATTTTTACTTTCATTAGTGATTTAGTGAGTAAATATTTTTTCTTTATTAAGATTTTTAAGAGTCTTTATATGTTGTATTTAGAATCTCTTAATTTTTAAATTGTTGGAATGAAAAATTGATCATTTATATGTTTAATGGTTAATTACCGAAGAAAAAAGTATCAACCTTCATTTTTTTTTTATTAGAAAACCAAATATTGTAGGTAGTTTCTACTCTTTTTTGATTCAGGTTGGGTGAACAAACCAACACATTTAGTGATATTTTATTTAAGTTTAAAGATCTACGACGAAGCTTTGTTTGCGTGAAAAAACAAATTTCTAGGGTTTGTATGACTTTCTCTAACTAAATACTTATAAGATGTCATGTCATTTTAAATATTAATATATTTATTTTAATATAATATTTGAAAAATAGAATGAAATGTTTTTTTTTAATTTAAAATAACATTAATTTGTGTTTTAATATGTATTAGTTTAGATGTAATGGTTAAAGTTTCTAATTTTTTATTAATATTTTAGTAATCATGTCTAACTCTTTATTAAAATATATAAAAACTTATATTTAAGTATTTATTTTTTTATGTAACATATGTTTGTTTATATGTCATTTGATTTAATTTTTAAATATTATTTGAAGAATAAGTAATTTGTAAGTATTTATTATAAGATATATATAGAGATATATATTAGATCATTTCTCTTTATCATAAAAATATAATAATGTAGAAATGTTTTTTTATTAAAATAAATATTAATTTGTGTTTTAATATATATTAGTTTAGATGTAATAGTTAAAATTTCTAATTTTATAATAATATTTTATTAATCATGTACAACTCTTTATTAAAATGTCCAAAAAATTATATTTAAGTACTTATTTTTATGTAACATATGTTTGTTTATATATTATTTGATTTAATTTTTAAATATTATTTGAAGAATAAATAATTTTTAAGTATTTATTATAAGATATATATTGGATCATTTCTCTGAATTATAAAAAATATAATAATATAGAAATTGTTTAATGATATGAAAATATAAAGATCTATGATATGCTGATTTAATTTACCTATATGAGTCTTTATTATAAAGAATGAGAACAATGGGAAGACGAAACAAAACCATTAAGTTAGATTAAATAAGAAGATTGTTGGAATGTGAGGTTATGAAACGGAGGTGAAAATGGAAATCGTAGAGGCGAAGAAGGTGAAAGATCTATGACGAAGTTTTGTCGTCGTAAAAACAAATTTCTAGGGTTTGTATGACTTTCTCTAACTAAATACTTAAAAGATGTTATGTCATTTTAAATATCAATTTAATTATTTTAATATTTATTTTATTATATATTTATTTTAATATAATATTAGAAAAATAGAATGAAATATTTTTTATTTAAAATAACATTAATTTGGGTTTTAATATATATTAGTTTAGATGCAATGGTTAAAATTTCTATTTTTATTAATATTTTAGTAATCATGTTTAACTCTTTATTAAAATGTCTAAAAAAATATATTTAAGTATTTATTTTTTATGTAACATATATTTGTTTATATATCATTTGATTTAATAATTAAATATTATTTGAAGAATAAGTAATTTGTAAGTATTTATTATAAGACATACATATATATTGGATCATTTCTCTTTATCACAAAAATATAATAATGTAGAAATATTTTATTGATAATAATATTAATTTGTGTGTTTAATATATATTAGTTTAGATGTAATAATTAAAGTTTCTAATTTTCTATTAATATTTTAGTAATCATGTCTAACTCTTTATTAAAATATTATAAAATTATATTTAAGTATTTATATTTTATGTAACATATATTTTTTTATATATCATTTGATTTACTTTTTAAATATTATTTAAAAAATAAGTAATTTTTTAAGTATTTATTATAAGATATATATTGGATCATTTCTCTTAATCACAAAAATATAATAATGTATAAATTATTGGGAAAATTGCCAAAATAGAACCCAAAATTAGGATAGTTGTCTCCTTAGTATAATATCATCATTAAGTTGTCCTTATAGTATAATAGTTTTCATAATCCCAAAACTAACCTTGAATTAATCAAATTAAACACATTTTTTCTAAATTATAAAATATTTATAAAGGCATTGATTCCAATAACAGTAGCCTACCCTCTTTTTCATCAGCCGGAAAAACCTATCATGTGACTGCACCTAATTCCCAAACACCACATGTTGTATAAATATGCATCATAGAGCAAGACTTTGAGAAAATCAAAAGAGAAAGTATGGAGAAATCATAGATTGATGAAGAAGAAAGGGAAAAATCATTTGTTTTTGCTATTTTGACAAGAAAATTCGACCAAAATACGTTTTAGGAAGTTAGAATATTTTAAGAATATTTGCTTAACTGAAATTTCTTTAATTTTCGCAAAAATAGGTTTTCTTATCCGTAGAAGGCACCTTCTACTCTTTGTAGAATGATGTCAAAAACTTAGAATGCAATATCTACTCATGTAGACGTATGTGTAATGTTTATATTTCGTATTCCGGATATTTTAGAATACTTAATAAAAGTAGAATCTGCATTCTGTAGAAAAGTATATATCTTTACAATTAGTAGATTGCTCGTTCTAAAATACGTAGATGAATTTGTATAATTTAGAATTCGTTTTCTACTAACTTATTTTCCGTAGAAGATGTAATCTACTATTAGTAGAACGTAATTTAAAAATTTTATTTAACAAATTTTTCAACCAAATGTTTTAATCATTTTTTGTATATGGGTGTTTTATTAATTGTTTATATTTTTTTATATTTTTTTGATTCATAAAACTATTTATTTTATTATTTTTCAGAAATAGAAAGGGTAAAAAGAAGGTAAAATGGACAAAAATGATATTATACCAAAGGGACAACTATACTAATTTTTGGTTCTGTTTTGGCAATTTTCCCTAAATTATTTAATGACATGACAATATAAAGATTTATGATATACTCATTTAATTTGCCTATGTGGGTCTTTATTATAAAGAAGGAGAATGATGGAAAGACAAAACGAAACCATTAAGTTAGATTAAAGAAGAGGATTGATGGAAGGTGAGGTTATGAAACGGAGGTGGAAAATGTGAATCGCAGAAGCGAAGATGGTGAAAGATCTACGAAGAAGCTTTGTCTGCCTCAAAAACAAATTTATAGGGTTTGTATGACTTTCTCTAACTAAATACTTATAAGATGTCATGTCATTTTAAATATTAATTTAATTATTTTAATATTTATTCTATTATTTATTGATTTTAATTATAATATTTGAAAATAGAATGAAATATTTTTTTTATTTGAAATAACATTAATTTGTAATTTAATATATATTAGTTTAGATGTAATGGTTAAAGTTTTTAATTTTTTATTAATACTTTAGTAATCATGTCTACTCTTTATTAAAAAATTATAAAAAATTTATATTTAAGTTTTATTTTTTATGTAACATATATTTGCTTATATACCATTTGATTTTAATTTTAAATATTATTTGAAAATAAGTAATTTATAAATATGTATTATAAAATATATTTATATATACTAGATCATTTCTCTTAATCACAAAAAATATAATAATGTAGAGATATTTTTTATTTAAAATAATATTAATTTGTGTTTTAATATATATTAGTTTAGATGTAATAGTTAAAATTTCTAATTTTCTATTATTATTTTAGTAATCATGTCTAGCTCTTTATTAAAATATCCAAAAAATTATATTTAAGTATTTATTTTTTATTTAACATATATTTGTTTATATATCATTCGATTTAATTTTTAAATATTTTGGTTAAAGTTTCTAATTTTACTAATATTTTAGTAATCATGTCTAATTCTTTATTAAAATGTCCAAAAGTTTATATTTAAGTATTTATATTTTATGTAACATATATTTGGTTATATATCATTTAATTTAATTTTAAATATTATTTGAAGAATAAGTAATTTTTAAGTATTTATTATAAGATATATATATTGGATTATTTCTCTTAATCATAAAAATATAATAATGTAGAAATATTTTTTTATGGGATGGGTGTATAATTTTTTTTAATGACATGGATGTTTTAAATGTTTTAATTGAATGATTTTTTGTGCTTATATAGCATAGCTCTAAGGACTTTATATTCCCCTTTTAGTATATTATACAGATTTGGCGCAATGAATTAGTATATAATATTAAATGGATGGTGTATGTTTAAAATCTTGGAAATTAATAAAACACTGAGAAACCAAAAATATGTAAATGCTGGAGGATGATGAGAAATCGAAGTTCAAAAGATAATAAACTTAGAAAACAGCTATGGTTTGACTAAAAGTTGAATAAGTCAGAGTATCAGTCGTATTAAGCCATAATTATTACAGAGTTTTTAGAACGGGGTTTTTAGCGTAATATAAGAATCGTTTATTAACTTTAACTAAGAAAAAATTAAGAGATGGTTCTTAAATATCTTATTTAAGAATCGTTTCTTAACTTTTTTTAGTTAAAGTTAAGAGACGGTTCTTATATTATGTTAAAACATCACCCTAAAAATCTCACAATAATCATGCCCTTAGTCAGAAATTCTTTGATGGTTGAGACCCTCAGTTTCGAGATGACATCACCCTAAAATTCAGATTATATATTTGAAAACCTTTTTGAATATATTTTATTTCATTGACAAGTGAAAATGACATAGTAACAAAATAAATATATATATATATATATATTAGGCAATTTTCTTAAATATTACTATTTTGAGTTTTTGTCATAAAAATAGCTTTCAAAAAAAAAATCAAAAAAATCTCTTTTAATTTTAAAAAATTTAATATTTTATTTTCATTTTAAAAATTTGAAACTCTAACTCTAAAATTCACCCTTTAACTATAAATCCTAAATCTAAATTAGTTAATCATATGGATATAAGTGTATATTTACCATTTTAATAAGATATTTTGATCATTTTTTCTTTGTACTATTTTTTGACAATTTTTTTTAAAATCTATTCTAGAATATTTTTTATATTTTTTTATTATTTATTATAAAAAAGAGAAAAAATACACTCGCGATTTGAATAATTAACCCCCTGATGAAACATCTCACACACTCTCACTTAAGCCGTAAGTCCATAAGATATATGTTTCCTATTAAAGACGGCCACAATCATATCGAGTATGACCAATATGGTCACGAAACAGAACCATCAGTAGAACTATAAGCAAGAGCTTCATTGCCGGGGACGAAGCCTCAATTAACCTACCAGTAAGATATGTCTGTGTCGAAAGCCCCACGAGTCTCCCTCTTCTTTCTCTAACGTACTCATCAATCGCTTCTTCTATTTGCTTCCTTGACGAGACATTGTTCATACCATCTTGACCTAACTTGCTCCACAAGCACCTAGCCAAAACGACACCGTCTTCAAGCGCAGCCGAACATCCTTGTCCTATGAATGGACCCATCAGATGCATACTGTCTCCAGCCACTGTCACAGTGCCTCGTCGGAACTTACTGGACATAACGTCCCATGGTGAACGGTACCTTAAACGGCTGATATATAAGGAGTCAATATCGCATTTCTTTACCATCTCTTTCCATTCCTCTGAGAATTCGCAGACCGTTGCTAGTGTCAGTCTTGCCACATCCTCTTGATTTTTTAAATTGGTCGACTCTGTATTTATATAGCATATTCATAATCAGTATACGTCATTAAGCAATCACAAAAATAAATCAAAACTATCGATTATTTTTGTAACCCTATCATTTTCCTTCAATATAGTTACCCAGAAAGAAAGTTAAGCAATTTATCGTATTAATTCAGAGGTTCCAGAAATAAATTTGGATTTCTTCATAATCTCCCGTGCATATAGAATGTAATGTAACCAACCAATGTTTTTTGTTTTGTTATAGTTTTGACATCATTTTAAAAATTGATTAAAACATTGATCAAACGATGTCCTTTTGCTGATGTAAACACTTAAACCATCTCTTTCGTGAAACCACAGTGAAGAACATGAAGTTGATTTGGGGCTATGGTTTCATTAAATAGATGATTTAAGTGTTTACATAAACAAAAAAACATCGTTTGATCAATGTTTTAATCAATTTTTAAAATGATGTTGTTTAGAGAGTTAACATACGTTTATTTTTTAATCGGTTTTATTAGTTAACTATTCAGGTTTCTTAAATGACCGAGTCAACAAAATATGAGAATTAAAATGACCAATATTTAAAAGTTAAAGATTTTTTTGGCTCAAACACGAGTTGAAGATTTTTTTTGCTTTAATTTGAAAGTTCAAGGTTTTAATGTTTGTTTTCTCATTTATATTTATATAGCATATTCATAATCAGTATAAGTCATTAAGCAATCACAAAAATAAATCAAAACTGTCGATTCTTTTTGTAACCCTATCATTTTCCTTCAATATAGTTACCCAAAAAGAAAACTAAGCAATTTATCGTATTAATTCAGAGGTTCCAGAAATAAATTTGGATTTCTCTTCATAATCTCCCGTGTATATAGAATGTAATGTAATAAACCAATGTTTTTTTGTTATAGTTTTGTTGGTTATATTTCATCCTTCAATATGAAACAAAAAGTTTTAGTTAATTTTATAAGTTTGCAGTTGAAAGATAGATTGTGCATTTATTACTTACATATTTATTCATTGTACTATCATTCTATTTTAGAAATTAGTAGTATATAATATTTTATTGTTTCTATTCACTTGATAATAAATCCAAAATTAAATTGATATAACTATCGACTATTCAATTATATGATATTCGTTATAAAATATAAATATATAATATTAGATGTACCGTGTTAAAGGAGAAAATATCAATTACCTTGGGGACACTTGAGCATAACAACAAACCAAAAGACGAGATTGTGAGTTATAGGAAGTCGTCCGCTTACGACATTGTTCATCTTTATTCTTATGAATTCTTGCGGAAATCCATGGCCGTTTGGATAGTTTGTGAACCCTCTCACCGCCCGAGAACCAAGGGCTTTAGTCGGGTTTAGTCCCAGAAATTTAGAGACGATAGAATTTGATCCATCGCAGCCAATCAAAACCTAATGAAAGTTCAGAATAGATAAGAGGTATCGTATAAAAGCCGTAACTGCGCAATCTAGCTGAAAGTTAGTGATAGTTTTTCAATTATATAGTGTATAGTATATAGTATATAGTCTATATGTATATATTTAATTAGTTTTGTAAACACAATTTTGTCACTATTTAAGAATTCAGCCATTTCTTTTTTTTTTTTTCAACTGAGATTTTTATAAACAAGGAAGCTGTTTCATAACATAAGAGAGGATATAGAGAATCCCAAAAATGCCTCAAACAGATGAGGAGACTAAAATGGGTAACGCAGTACCCCGTTGAAAGCACGTTAAGGAAAAGCAATATCATTGTCAAAGGAATCTTTAAGCCAAAAAGGATGACCTCTAGCTACATAAGAATGTATCCGGTCACCTAAAGAAGCACTTTGAGCAATGAGTTTTGCACCTTGATTTGTTTCAGTTACTTCAGTTTGCAGTCGCCAGTTATCGATATTAGCCAAAAGTATTTTAATCTCTGAGGCTTGATAAGCAAAGGAAGGCCAAGCTTTAGGACGAGTTATAGAACCAAACAAATCAATAGCTTCAGAGCCAAAAACTACTCTCGATAACTTAAGACTGGACATACTATTGACGGTCCATATGAAGCTTTGGAATTTTGCTTCTGCAAGATTGTCAATATGAGCAATAGTGTGCCGACTATGCAAAAGAACTCTGCCTTTATGATTTCTCAGAACCCACGAAACTCCTACTAGCTGTTTATGCTTGATCCAAGAATATGCGAAGTTGCATTTTACCCACAAGGGAGGAGGAGGTAGCCATTTTTTAACACCAGTTTTTATGTTTTGCATATGACAATTGTCATTTTCATCTTGGATTCTTTGAGATAAAAACCAGACCTCAGCATCTTCTTTGATTTTTTTAAGACACTGTAATGGACAGAATCTTGTACCTTCAAAGACAAATGCATTTCTTCCTTTCCAAATATGCCAAAGGATCCAAGGAAACATTCGAGCAGTCTCTAAAGGCAATGTTCCTGATTTACTTGCTTTAAGAAGATGATGAAAGTTTGAAAAAACAGACCTTGAAGAAGAATCTGTAGTCGGCTGAGGAAAGAGTGAGAGAGCCCATATCTGACGTGCGACTTCACAAGAAAACAGGACGTGGTTGATTGACTCGCCTTCATTGCCACAGACCTGACATCTTGAATCAATTTTCATTCCCCTCGAAAGAATCATATCAGCAACTGGAAGAGCCTCAGAAAGAAACTTCCAAATAAAAGTCTTGATCTTTGGGGAAGTATTTAGAGACCAAACCTGAGATTTAAGATGATTCAACGTAGGCAACATAGCAGATTCACGTTTAATCTGAGAATTGGTAAACTGGTTTTGCAACCAATAACCAGATTTAACTGAATATTCCCCACTTTTGTTGTGTCCCCATATCCAATAATCATCTCTAAAAACCACCGGTCTTGATTGCATTATACACCTGATATCTTCAGGGTAAAAGAGGTCCTCTAATTTTTCTCTGATCCAATCTCTTTTCTGAAAATCTATCAAATCACGTACCAAGAGATCGATGTTGATAATGGGATTTTTTATCAAGGGTCTCCTCTTATTTCCATCCCTAATCCATTCATCTGTCCAAACTTTTATAGATGATCCATTCCCAACCATTCTAAAAAGGCCATTATTGAGGAGAACACGGCCATGTAATATGCTTCTCCAAGCAAACGAAGGTCTTGAAGTGAGAGGAGCAGACAGAAAATGATCATTCTCAAAATATTTACTCTGCATTAATCGAGAGAACAAGCTATGAGGATTTTGAAGAATATTCCAAGCTTGTTTAGCTAGTAGGGCTTGATTAAAAATTCCAATATCTCGAAACCCCAACCCTCCTTCTTGTTTTGAAAGGCACATTCTATCCCAACTAACCCAATGCACCTTTCTTTTATCCTCAGAAGAATTCCACCAGAAATTTGCCATAGCACTATTCAAGGAATCAGAAGTGGTCTTAGGAAATCTAAAACAAGACATAGCGTGTATAGGAGATGCTAACGCCACTGATCTGATAAGGATGTCTTTGCCACCTTGTGATAATAACCTAGCAAACCAACCAGAAAATCTGCTCTTGAGGGAATCATGTATATAGGAGAGCCTACTAACTTTTGATCCTTTGAAATATTCAGGAAGTCCCAAATATGTTCCCATACCACCTTCATTTTCAATCTCTAATGTCTGCTTTACTTCATCTTTGATATTATTAGCAATTTTTGTACCAAAGATAATGGAGGACTTACTTGGATTGATCAATTGCCCAGTTGCCTCACCATATGATCTCAGAATCTTCTTAAGCTCTTCACATTGGTTTAATGATGCCTTGCAGATAAAGAGACTATCATCAGCAAACAAAAGATGGTGGAGTGATGGACCCGTATCAGAGAATTGCATTCCTGTGATTTTATGAAGCACATAAGATTGATTCAGCAAGTGAATGAGTGCTTCAGTACAGAGTATAAAGAGAAAGGGAGATAAGGGGTCTCCCTGTCTTAAACCTCTCTGTGGAACTATTAGACCGTGGGCCTTATCATTTATCAAGACAGAAAAAGTGACTGAAGAGACGCAAATCATGATCCAGTCAATCCATTGATGATGAAAACCCAGGGCTTGTAACAAAGCTTTTAGAAATTTCCACTCAACCCTATCAAAAGCCTTTGACATATCCGACTTGATAACCATATATTCTGAAGAGAAGGAAGGATGAGTAGAAAGACTATGCACTACCTCATGAGCCATTATAATATTGTCGTAGATTAATCTCTCTTCTACAAAGGCTGACTGTGTTGGAGAGATAATGAGAGGCAAAATAGTCTTTAATCTCTGCGCTAGGATCTTAGATATAATCTTATAAAGGACAGAGCATAAGCTTATTGGTCTAAGGTCTGACATGGAATGAGAATTTATCTTCTTGGGGATAAGGCATATTTGAGTGTAATTCCATTCAGAAGGAAGAGAACCTGTCCGAAAGAAATTGCAGACCTCCGCTGTAACTTGATTGCCAATAACATCCCAAAACTGTTGATAGAATAGACTTGTCATACCGTCAGCTCCTGGCGCCTTAGTTGGATTGATTGAGAAGACCGCATTCTTTACCTCTGCAGCAGTTACTTCTTTGATCAGCTCCATATTCATAGAATGAGTAACACGAGGTTGAAATCCCTGGAAAATATCTTGAAAATCTGAGGGATTGGTAGAAGTAAACAAAGAGAGGAAATAATCTGATGCAACTACTCCTTTAGAAGCTTCAGAACGATATTCTCTACCATTCCCATCGATAAGCTTCTCAATACCTTTCTTTGCTTGATTTGCTTTAACAGAAGCATGAAAAAACTTGGTATTTTTATCCCCAACCTTTGCCCAGTTTTCTCTGCATTTCTGGCTCCAAAACGATTCTTCATCCTTATAAGCTCTTATCAAATTTGTCTTCAACTGATTTAAATGATAAATATTAGGATAAGAAGATGAGTGTTCCGTTTCCAACCTCTTTTGCAACTCCAGAATTCTGTTTCTTGAGTAGAGATTATTATCTTTCTTTAACTTGCTTAATGCCTTGCGACAGAGACGAATACGTTGAGATACAGAAGCACCAGCCAAAGGATGTGGACTGTTCCAAGCTTGCGATATAGCTTGCTTAATGGAAGGTTGACGGAGAAATCTGCTGTCAAACTTGAAGTGACCTCTGTACGAGTCTTGAGAGGCTGCGAGATTCACCAAAACTGGCCTATGATCAGAGCCCCTTTTATCCAAGAAAGCTTGATTGGAGGCTGGAAACATCATTTTCCATTCCTTATTTCCAAAGCATCTGTCAAGCTGACATTGTATCCACATTTTATTCCTGTATCCTCCCCATGTAAAACCATTTCCCGAGCTTGAGAGTTCAGTCATACAACAAGCTCTTATCATATTAGCAAAGGGAATAAAGGTTGATTCTTTCCTGAGAGGTCCTCCACTTTTTTCTCCATTGTGTAGGATGTCATTGAAATCTCCTAACATACACCAACTCTCTTTTCGGTTAACTCCAATCCTTGATAAACGTTCCCATATCTTAGGACGGTTTGCTTTACTCGGATCCCCATATACACATGACATGAAGAACTTATAGGAATCAAACTGTACAAAACAGTCAAACAGATTTTTATCAACAAACTTTAACTCAACAGCGACGGTTTTTTTACAAAATAAGGCTAAACCACCACTTCTACCCACTGGTTCTACTGTGTATACCCTATGATAACCCAGCCATTCCTGCAAGTCTACCAAAACATCCCTACTGTGCATAGTTTCCATTATAAACATAATCTCAGGGAAATACATGGAACGGAATTCCCTGAGCCGCGGAATCACCAAGTCTTGAGACCGTCCCAACCCTTGGCAATTCCAGCACATAAGGCTCATAAGTCGTTTGGCAGTCCCTCCATTGGGACCGCCTCATAATGCTTTTTCTTGATAGAAAGATCACTTCCTATCTCTTCTTCTGCCTTTCTTTTTATCTTTGAGTCTTTAACATTGATCTGATGAAGCGTAGAATCGTTTATAGAGGATTGTCGATTACTTCTTGAAGGTCTTCTTCTTGCTTTACCAGATCTAAAACCCACTGTTGTCCCTGATGACCCAGCTTCTCCAACTCTATCCGCAGTAGCTGAAGAGAATTCCAAGTACGCCATAGTATTTTCTAAAGAATTATTAGCTGTTTCTTCAGAATAAAATTTTTCAGGAACTGAGGACTCACTCCTGAGTTGACCAGCCTGAATCGCAGAAGCTAATAACTTGGAATGATAACCTGGGACCTGTGGATAGTTATTGCTGATACTCTGTTTTTCAAACTCAAAAACAGGACCTTTCCCTTTGTCTACTTCACTAGTAATTACTGGGATAGCTTCCAAGCTGAGAAAAGCCTTTTGAGCTAAAGGATCATTTCCAATATCTGCTAAGGAAGACTGAATTCTCTGCTGTCTAATGATTTTATCCGGACCTGAAGCTGATAGAAGATAGATCCTCATACCATCAAGAACTTCTTTAGCTATTCTAGGTCTTCCGGTTAAAGGATTAATCCCCACTTGACTTTCTTCCAAGATACCAAAAAGAGGATCAGATTCCTTTAGGACCCGTTCCTGAATCAAGTCAGTAGGTTTCCTTGTAGAAGTCCCTTGATCAGATATCTTCTGTAAAGAACGTAGCTTTAGGGGACATACCGTCTGCTCATGAGTTAATCTCTGGCAATAGAAACATCTTTTATGAATCCTCTCATATTCATATAGAATTTTAGCTTGTCCACCATCTGGAAGGTTGACAGTCTTTGATTTACGCAACGGTCTGGAGACATCAAAACGAACCTTTACTCTTACATAGTCGTTGCTTTGTGGTTTTGTCGGATCAAAGGCTATCTCCACAACTTGTCCTACCAGATCACCCAAGGCAGTAATAGCTTCAGACGTATAATAATTGACTGGGATTTGACGAAGCCTAACCCAGATGTGAACAGAGTTTAGGTAATCCTCTGGAGGCTTTTCTACCCATCTCTCCATCGCTAAAGCCCAGTCATTAAACGAATGAACTCCCTTTTCATAAACCTCGACGAGATCGTGTTCATGCTTGAAGATGAATTGAAATTTCTCAGATGAAAGCGCAACTCCACGGACCCGATCATATTTTTGCCATTTGCGAGGCATATCTCGAATTAAACTTGACATCTTCTGACAGTCGGGATTTAAAAGCCTTCCAATCAAACTGATTGAGTTACTGAGGCATGAGCTGTATTGAGGAAGATCTGGAAGATTAAAGGGTTCATCTTCTTCATCTAGCGTCATTGCTAGGAGAGCTCTATCCAAAGAAGAAGACATGGCCGGATGAACCGTAGCCTATGTGTTCTTGATTTTCTGGAAAAAGAAAGAAACAAAGGAGAAAACCTTAAAGAGAAGAAAGGTTTTTAAAAGAGATAAGAAGAAAAAAGATCTATAAACTTTAGATCGGGAATGAGGAAGTGTTTGTCCTAATCAAAAGCTCCAATCTTTTAAAGAGTCAAAGACTCTGGAAGAGACAGAGAGTCAGATGCTCGAAAGGGAGAATTTTAGAAAGAGAAACTTCTCTCTAAAATTTTTATTCCATCATTGAAATTCAGCCATTTCATGCCAAACATGTAGCTTTCAGTAAATGCATTGAGAAAACAAAATATATCCGGTCACGACTTTCAAAAACGTCGCTGCCGAGTAAACAGAAACTATAGTAAAATATTCCACTACCCAATCATTGAAACAATAACAAATTACTCCTTTCCTTTCAAAAAAAATCTCTGTTTTAGAGAGAAAAAAATTGATTCAAAAAAAAAATATTTTTATATTTTCAATGCATTCATTAATTATAAATTATAAATTTTAAAAAATATAATTATATTTATTAAAATTTTATTAATTAAAAATTATGAAGAATGGTTAATTACAGAAATTAATGTATTAATAACTAAAATTTGATATATTTTCTTAATAAATGTAAAAATGCTAAAACATAGATCTTTTTAAAACGGATGGAGTACTATATACCTAACCGTCTCTAGACTTACCTTTGTTTTGATATCTTGTCCGTTTCTGAGGTGAACAATTGGAAACGACGTAGCTTCATCCCGCTTAACCGACACAATTTGGCTACCAAGCCGGAGAGTCCCAATAGGAAGAGAATGAGCCAAAGCTCGGACCATATCATTCCTTAATACACCTCTTACTTCCCCATGCGATGCTGGTCCAACTGATTCTCTTCGTTTGATCCCTTTCTCGATCATAACATCTCTTATCCTATTCAAACGTATACGAGAGAAAACGATCAATGCATGAACCATAATTAAAATTAGTTAAAATGATAAATACTTATACACCTACTGATGAATTGGGAGAGAATTGAGACGGAGCTTATCGGCCACACCGAGCTGCTGAAGAGCAAGCCATCCATTAGTCTGAATGCCAAATGCTGCTCCTTCCGATCTTACCGACTCTGACCTCTCTAACACAATGCTCTTGATGCCCTTTCTTTGTATTTATAATTGTATATAAGTTTAGTTGATTAGTCGATAATTCATGTATATAGTTTACAAGTTAACTAAGAGATAAAGGGAGTTGAAAATAATGAACCTGTGAAGAGCAAGGGAAGTCGAAAGACCAGCAATGCCTCCTCCCACTATCACTATGTCCAATTCTTCCATTATTATTCTTGTGCCAGATTTTACGAACTTTATCTCGCTAGCTCGCCTATATAGTGGGTAGTGGTTGAAGCCACATGGCCAATAAAGTGCGGTGGCATTGGCCTGTTAAATTTTTCGTTAAATATAATTTATCATTCATAGCGAAATTTATCACTAAATAATACTCTCTATGTATCATATTAAAAGAGTTTTAAGGTCTTTTCACAAAAATTAAGAAAATACAAAGTTTAATACAATTTATTTTGGTAACATAAAATGTTATTACATTTAACCAATAAAAAATATAGTATTTTGTAATTAGTTACAAATTTCAAATGACATTAATTTTTTTTAGAATTGTGTGAACAACACTTATTATGAAATAAAATAAAAATCTTTAAACATCACTTAAAGTAATATAGAGGGAGTAATATTTGGTATAAGCAATTCTCTTAAATAACAATTTTTAAGCTTTTGTCACAAAATAGCATTTAAGAAAAGAAAAATAACCAAAATAATCTTTTTTTTTGTTTTCAAAATTTTAATTTTAATTTTAATTTTTTGAAATTTAAAACTCTAATCTCCAAATTTTAATATTAATTTGGTCATATTTTTCATTGGAGGTTATTTTGTGAAAAAACTTTTAAAGCTATCTTAAGGTATTTTTCATTTGGTATTTGTAGATTTCCATAGCTTTAAGACACCTAAGATTTTCAAATAAACAAATTCATAAAATCTTATATTTTTCTGTCGGCTCATAAAATCTTATATATATATTACAAAAGTTATAATAGAAAGTTAATGTTATACATGTTTTTCTAAAGGTTAATTGTATTGCATAAAATAAATTATACATACTTGTTTTATAAAATTGCACAAACAATCGTCCAATCATTGTTTGTCTTATTTGATTTAGTTACAGATTATTTCTCTCCGGCATTTTTTTGAAGTATTTTTTCGGTAGAGTTGGTGCGCTTATCTCCTTTCAGTCCACCTAGCGTTATCAATGATGAAACTGAACGAATTGAAAAATAATAGAATTAAAGACATGTATCTTGGGATGGAAAACCTATCCTGAAATAGACAGGCGTCACCAGTTGTTCACCACCACCATTAATTTACATGATTGTAAGAGCACCCGCAATGATGTTACTCATAGGAGTCCTTAAGATTTTTTTGATTTTTGATTTTTAATTATTATTCTTTTTTCAAAAAAAAAAAATTTCAACCAATCGCAAATAGTGCAAGGATCGATCCTTATATAAGGATTTTAAGGATCGAATCCTTAAGTTTTGATGAAATTCACTGATTATTTAATTATTTTTCCGGTAAGGACTATTCCTTAATGACTCCTCCTTAAGGACTCCCGGTAAGAGATGTTTACAGATAAAGTTAGTATGGACCATTTTTATGATGGATTTTTCGATGGAGATGTCTGTCGAAAAGACTGAAACTTTGACACGATGTAATCGTTACCGTGAATACTAATTCAGAATTAGTGTATTTGTTTTCTTAAATCGGAATTGTGTTGAATGAAAAATGAAGGTCCAAATTGAATGACATGCCAAATTTATAAAACTTTAAATTTAGCTTAGTATAAAACATTTAGCAAATTGATCGCTTTGGATATTTGGATTATAATTTGAATTGAATTTGTTAATGGGGCATTATGTCAATTAACTTATTTAGTTATTCTTATTCATAATATTTTTTATATGTTTATTTAAATATAAAAATTACAAACCCAAGCAACTACATTAAAGTTTGTTGACTTGGTCAAAAACCATAATGTTACTTTGCAAAGCTAACATACATGAGTCATGAAAATCAATTCCATTATTACAATTGGCAATTGATTGATTCATTAGCTGACTTCATTATTGCATAAGTGTACTAATATTTTCACACCATGCAGCTAAGATTCACAATGCGGCAAAGATTCACCATGCAACACAATTCAAGAGTTTCTTCACTGTTTGTCCACATTTATTCTTCTATTATGACAAAATATTTTAAAATAATTTTAAAATATATTTTAGGGCTCAGGGTTTGCTATTTACAGTTATATTCACTACATAACAAATACAATGAACAATCTATTTATCTCGATTGTATTATCATTCTTGATTAGACAGAGAGAGAGAGAGCCATGACCATGACTATATATATTTTTTTTGTTGGAGAGCTTTTCCCACTTTTTTTTTTGTAACACAGTTTTGCCCACCTTAAATTCAAGAAGCTGGACAGAAATCATTACACAATGACATGATAGAACATAACTGGCCCAGTTTTTCATTATTATTACATTACAAAAGCACATTATTATTTAAGGATTCAATTAAAAATGATCAGATTATTTGCACACACAAGTACATGTTGCATAAAAAGTAGGAGGAACGGTATAACAGTCCGGATGACACCCACTCTTGCAGTGCAATTGAGGACCGAATTTTTCCCCACCATGCGACAACGATTCACCATGCAAAACAGTCTCAAGAGCTTCTTCGGTTAATAACCGTGTTGCCTCAATACTCACCACTACAAAACCAAAACAGTACTATTGTTTCTGTATATAAATAAAAATTTGCGCCTTAAAACTTTTATCTTACATTAGAAATACAAAACTTACCGGATGCAACAACTAAGAAAATAACAAGAGCAAACTTCATTGATATATTTTCCATTGTTTTAGCTGTTGAGAAAATAATGGTTTATGATCAGTGTTGTGGGAACCATTTTATAGAATGAAAATGAGTTTGATTTAGTTAATTTTCTAATGGAAATATGGAAAGAAAATCTGCAAGATAATGTATTATCTGATTTATATATATATATATATATATATATACTAAATTGAATATTTATCACATATAATAAAAAAATATAAGCCCAAATCTGGAAGAAAGATTTGTCCTCTTGTGATTATCCTATTATATATTAATTTAGAAATCATTTAAATGATATTTGCTTAGTTGTCATTCATATAGATAGTTTAAAAAAGTTGTTATATTTTGATTGATAAATGACTTTTAATTTTTATATATTTTAATTATTTTCAAAAAGGAAAATTGTAGAATTAATTAATGTTAGTTAACAAATGACCCAATGATATGATACACAATGATTCATGTTTTAACTAATTAAAAAATTGATAAGAGATCATGATAATAAATTAATCATCTTAAATTTTGTAATAATCAAACGTGGTCTAATTTTAAAACTCGAAAACCTGATACCCGAAAAACCTAGTTTAAATCTCCAAAAAATAATTTTTAATTTCACAAAATTTATCCAAAATAACGTCGTTTGATAAATTAACGGATGATTAACATATTTGGCGGTCAATATATATATAAGCACGATTTTGAGAGTTTGTGTAGTATTTAAAAAAAATACAGAATTTATTCAAAATGACGTTGTTTAATACATTAACGACTGACTAACACGTTTGACAGTCAATATATGTATATAATGATTTTGAAAATTTTTATGTAATATTATAAATTTTTTGTTTAGTTTAATATGGAATATGCACTACTATAAATTCGAGAATGAAAAAGCACTACATGTAAAGTTTATGTAGTATTTCTGAACTTTTGTTTAGTTCAATATAAAATACGCACAACTACAAAATTCGTGAAAAATAGACATGACGCGTAAAATTCATGTTGAAATAAACTATTTCCTCTAAACCATGGCTCCGATTGGTAATTATTTATTATTAAAAGAATATTGTTATGTATTTTAAATTTTAAAATAGTATTAGCATATACTTTAATAATATGAAAGTGTTAGTTTTGTAAATTTTTCTACCATAATCTACTAAAACTCACTTTTCCACTTAATAAAAAATTTCTTTATATTTTTGTCAGCAAAATTTTTTGCGTTTTTTTCATTCTGCAACATTTGATTAATTGACAAAATACTTGCGGAATCGCGTTTCACAAGCTATTCCGACATTCCGCATGGTTACTAATCAAATCAAAGCCTATACTATAAAGTTTTTTTTCTTTTACTATTAAGTTATAACGAACCAGTTTGCATTATACGGATCACTAGAGGTAAGCGATGATTTTCCTTTATGGGCTTTTCTTTGTTCGCGAGAATGGATTTCTCTTGAGATCCCCTAACAACTTTGATACGGTATTTGGTGCATTCAATTTATAATTCAGAGGTTGAAATAGTAATACCTGTTTCTTTAATGGGCCAAATTGGAAAATGAGAAAAACCTTATCGGCCATTGGTACTAAATCCCTAAAACCCTAAAAACAAACTCAATCTGAGAGAGAGATCTTCCTTGTCCTAAACCAAAAGATGCGGCCTTTAGACGAGAACGAGACGACCGTCGTCTTCGAGAAGATCTTCAAATTCGTGGGCAACAACCTAAAGAACATCGTGGAGAACCCATCTCACGAAGGACCCGAACCAGAACCCGGGCGCTACTGCTTCCGCCTCCAGAAGAACAGAGTCTACTACGTCAGCGAGTCTCTCGTGAAGCGAGCCACAAACATCTCCCGGAAGAACCTGGTCTCCCTCGGAACCTGCATCGGGAAGTACACTCACGCCGGGAGCTTCCACCTGACGATCATGTCGCTCAATCTCTTGGCGGCGAACGCGAAGCACAAGGTGTGGCTGAAACCCACTTCGGAGATGTCGTTTCTTTACGGGAACCATGTGTTGAAAGGAGGGTTAGGGAGGATTACTGATAGTATTGTCCCTGGAGATGGAGTTGTTGTGTTCTCTATGTCTGATGTTCCGTTGGGGTTTGGGATTGCGGCGAAGAGTACGCAGGATTGTCGGAAGTTGGATCCGAATGGGATCGTTGTGCTTCATCAGGCTGATATTGGAGAGTATTTGAGAGATGAAGACGAGCTTTGAATAAAAGGCTTTGTCTTTGGCTTATGGTTTTGATTATTGTTGTTGTTTTAAGTTTTGTTTGGGGTTTAAGATATTGTAACTTGGTGTTGGATCTTATGCAAGTGTTCACTCAGCTTCATTTGCTTTATAGTTTATATTTTATAGCCCACACACACATGCTTCAAACTTTTCAATTAACTTGCTTTTTATACCACAGTTGAACCAAAAGATTGCATCACAGTTCCATGGACAATCTTGCTACATGTTTTTGACCTTTCAATAAACTTATTGTAGTCACTGCTAAACCCAAATAAAGCTGTTAGAAATCGTTATGTTTTTCACTTAATCCTCCTAATCTAAAATGCACTCGAAACCTATTGTTTGTGCAGTATGAAAACTGTTTTAGTAAATATATGGGATCTGAAACATTACAGACATGTAGCCCGTCTAGCTCAGTTGGTAGAGCGCAAGGCTCTTAACCTTGTGGTCGTGGGTTCGAGCCCCACGGTGGGCGCTGATTTTTTCATTTTTTTCCTGATTGTAAAGCACACACTCTACTAGTCTTTGAGTGACTACGAGAATAACTTATCGTGTTAAAAAACAGAACATGCGAGTGGTCAGTGTAGCATAAAACTTTTAAACTCTTGAGTGATTTGTTGTGTCTTTGATTTGTGCAGTCTAACCTGGGACAAACCGAATTGAAAGCCAGATTATGAGCACAATTAGTAGCAAGATCCCGAGAACCACCAGTTTTATCTTAATGTTCTGGTACCACAACTTCCTCCTCACCTGTGTCCCTTGTTTCTTGTACTCCTGCGCCTGTAATGGTTCAAATAAACATGTGTTAAAGTAGCTGTTCCAGAGATTTACTCTCCAGGGTCAAGTTTGACTTTACCTGAGAGCGTAGATTCTCGGTCTTGTTACTAAGAACCGTTAGATTTTCCCCTCGGTCGATTGCCTGAGAACATGTATGTTGTTATGCATAGTGATTTGTGAAGAAGCGAGATGTGTTTGCCTAAGTAGTCGTTGACGTAGTTGCTGATGCACAGTGTTGAGTGGTGAAGATCATGTAAAGTTAAGGTGCTGAGTTAGGAGTCGTATAGACTTGAAGAGCAAGCGTGGATCTTCGAAACAAGGCAAAAATAATAAATTTGGGGAGCAAGTTTATGACTTAAAGAAAAGAAATAGTGCAATTCGAAGAAAATAAAAGTGGAGAATAACTATAAATTGCTATGAGGTCGTTTGTATTGAAACTGGGATACAAAGGCTGATTCTATAAAGAAAGAAGCTTTCGGTTGTGTTCTTCATTGTGATTCATGAATCAGTTGCCGAAGTATATGATGAAGGAGAGACAAGGTTAGATAGACTAGTAATCCTTCAGTAATGTGTGTTAGGGTGTTAATACTAAACATGTAAAACTGAATAAACAAGATCTTGTAATAGATTGTTTAAGGCGATTTTTAATAAAGCAATAGAATTTGCTTGTATTAATTTGTCTCTCGAATTACCTTTTTGTATTAGTGTGTTGTGGTGTCGCACTAACAATTTGTCTTTTTCTTTAAGAGACATTTGTGAAATATATTAATTGTTTTGGAAGATCCATCATACTCAAGAAGGTAAAGTAAAGGAGAATGACTGGTTGTCTAAATCGCATGCACAAAGACATAAGAGAGAATGCAAATAGAAACTATAAGACCTTGTCAATATTCTCCAACATTATGCTTTTGACTTCTGAAACTTGAGCCTTGACTTTTATTAGCTTTTCAATCTCCTCTGCATGGTCAACAATATACTTCATGTGTTTTTTCATCACCGGACTGCAATTTTCGAATTTTAAAATCTCTCACATCTCTATTCATTACAATGGCACCACAAGTTTCAAGGTAGTAGATGAGTACCCGAACTCCTTGTTGAGACTTTTGGTGAAAGTTGTACTTGCTTTTCCACCTCCATACCTTTTTTTCTGAAATAAGCTTTCACACGCTCCAGAAACGCAATCGATATTTGCTTCCTAAGAGCATCTTTTGCCACAACACAGTATGCTGAAAACGTGAAACAAAGGAAATATGTATATGGTGTTGTTTGCTAGGTTTATTTTACATATTTGCCCTTAATGTATTTGATTATTTGCAAAATTACCTAACCCTAATCGCATCTCTTCTCCATTTTGACGCAGCCGCCTCTCTCCATCGCAGCTGCTCTTCTCCATCTCTCTCGTCTCTCCATCACTCTCGTCTCAGCCTCTGTCCATCTCTCTCATCTCACTCTCGTCTCAGCCTCTCTCCATCGCAGCTCTCAGACTCTCACTCTCTCGACGACCCTCTCAAGCTCTCGACGACCCTCTTAAGCTCAGACCCTCTCAAGCTCTCGACGGCCCTCTCAAGCTCACTCTCGACGGCCAGTTTGTTTAAAGGTTGGCTTTTTGATTCTGTATTAGTGTCTTGCTACTGTTTTTGAAGTTTATGGGGACTGAATATTAATTATGTTCTGTGACTACACTAGTTGAGCATTTGCGCTCTCTTTCCAAGTGGGTTTAAGTCACAAAACTTAGGTAGCTTCAGTTTGATAAATCTTATTTCTCTTAGTTCTTATTTGTTTGTCTTGTCACTGTCTTTCTTACATCTATTGCTCTTGTTTCTTGCTGTATGTGTTTTGATTTAAACTCAAGATAGCTCAAAGGATGTTTGTTTTTGTTTCTAACATGCAGTGTTGGTGCCAAGAGGGTTAAAGGCTTGTGTGTTACCTTCAAAGACTTGGGTATGCTGTTTAGCTCTCTTCTCTTGTCTCCCATTAAGAACATTAAAAAGGTATGATTTTTACAGAATTTCGTGGAAAAAAATTCTTGTTTATAAACATCAGGAAGGTCTAATCGAAGTATTTGGGGTCATAGTCCTGAAAACTCGCAGTTCTAGTAGCTTTTTAATATTTCTAAGATTCAGATAACAGTAAGTGTATGGTTGTACTTCAGGTCTTCAAGTGCTGAAAACGGGATGAGAGAGAGCAACGGTTTTCCACAAGTTCTTGAAGTTGCTCCGTTGAACAGTTTGCCTTACGTCGGTCCATTAAATGGTAATTCATCCATGTCAGGTGCCAAAGCCAACGAGACTGCAGAGAAAACAGGACCGCCAGCAATGATATTTCTACCTTCGGAATCAAGTCCAGAGTTCTATAGCCTTATCTCTCAATCAAAAACCGGAGTTGCCCTCACGGGAAGTGCAGCCATGGGGAAGATCGGACCAACGATTGGGTTGGTAGATATTGCTGAATCCGATGACTCTTACTATTTTCGTGTTTCACTCCCTGGTGTTTCAAGAGATGAAAGTAAGTCTCAAACCTTACCATTATCAAATTCAGAACAAAGAGAGTTGCAGAAGAATACATCTGATATTACTTGTTCATGAGGTGCTGAATCTGATATGTTTGAAACGTACAGAGGAGTTCAGCTGCGAAATAGAACCAGACGGTAAGATTCTGATCAAAGGAGCAACTACGACGGGAGAAAAGACAGTGTGCAAACACAATCAGGTGTTCAAGATGCTATCGCAAAACTTATGCCCTCCAGGCCACTTCACCATCTCTTTCCAGCTTCCGGGTCCTGTGAGCAACGAAGATTTCAGCGGTAATTTTGGTGCAGATGGTATTCTTGAGGGAGTAGTGAAGAAGCTCTACTACGAAGACTGAACAAGTATTGCTATTATTAGTAAGATGGTTGATTAGTGTATGCCTAGCCGACTGCGTCATAGAATTTGTGCCTAAAAGGTCATTTGACTCTTCAAGGTGTGTTGAATCGTTGTCTAGAGACAAATATTTGTCTACAAACAACTCTTTAGGTATCCTGTGTCTTTGTAGTTGAAAAGAACTTTGATGACTTCAGTATTTTCATTGAAGTGGTTTGTTAAATAGACTCTTATGGTTTTGTTAAATATGTTATCAAAGCAATTCATGTCTCCACAAGAGACCACCTATTGGCCAATATTCTAATAAAATCTCTGGCAAGGAAAGAAACTGATGAACTTAGCCTCTTAGGATTGTGTAAATAAAAGTCTTGTTAATGAAAGAAACACAACTCGAACATTCTTCGATTCACACCAGGACCATTTCATAACCACCATTTCATAACCAACAATATGTTCAATCTATACATTTCTTATATCACCATGTAAATATATGTCTAAATTTTTGAAAAGTTCAAATATCATACCTCTTATTTAACTTTATTGGTGAAATCACAAAACCAATTGTCATAGTCACCACATCTAATTTTGCTGACTTGAATACAACATCAATCAATTTTGATGAGAACAGTACGTGTACTAGAACTTTATTTTTATAATAAAACAATTTTTTATTATAATAAAATTATTTATAATAAAATAACTTTTTAGAAATGTAATTATTTATAAATTTAAATTATTTACTAAAATTAACCACAATTAACCTTTAATTCACTAGGATTTTTCGAAAGTGGGCTGAAGACATTGGTAAGCCGACGCTCTTTTGCTTTTTTTTCTTTACACTCATATTCTTTAGTCGAGTGCATAACTACTCTATTCTTTCTCTTTTAACAGCTCCCTTCGGAAGTTCACCGATGACAAACAAACTCCTATGATCAAGGTTCTTCTTCAAGGTCGATATTGGTGGCTCGCTTTCAACCACATCAGAATCTTAGCGGCTTATGCTCTTCCTCTACGCCGGGAGCGAGCTCCAATTCTTCCATTACTGGATGCGACGGAGTACAATTTGGCGGACCATCCTGTTGTGTGTTAGTTTATCTCTGATATGGAAGGTACATGTTTTGTCTATGTGTATGTACTGACATGTCTTCACTTTGTAGGAGCGAGAGCATGGGGAGAAGCTTCTAAGGCGTTGAACTCGTTCTCCAGTGACGAGCCAATTCGAAAGGCGCCGAGGCGAAAAACTTTTCGAACTATCGTGCAAACTTGCAGTCAGGGGATTATGGGGAACCCGGTGGTTGTGGCTATCAATATTGCTGGCCCTTCGCCAGTGCCTGGAACTTCCAAAGATTATGTGAGGAATCGGCTCCTCGTAACATCGTCAATGCCAAACCGAGGATGGTGCGACGTCGATGCCGCAACATAGTATCGGTGGCTCCTGACCCCACTTCCTGGAGTTTTTTTTCATGAGAAAGATAGTCCATTAACTAAGGATCAGGATTGTCTAGCTCTCCTGGCAAGGAAGCTGAGGCCTAGGGATTGCGTACTCATGGCTCTAGATGACATGGTTGAATGAAGGGCCGACGTGAAGATGACAGTTGCAAACACCAAGGTGAACTCCCCTCTTTTGTCCTACTTACATTTCTTTCTTCCGTATGCAGGCCATGGAAGCAAGCAACGAGTTCATTGCTGCAATGGAACAGATCTTTGTGAACATTCCGAGCAAAGAAGAGGTTGTTGAAGGCCGCAACGCAAAAAGATGAGGAGAGGGTCACCAAACTCGGGGTCGTAAAGATGAAGCTCGAGGCAGTGGAGCTCGAGAGGGCCGCAGCCATTAAGGATGTTGTTGCGATGGAGAAGAAATGCAAGAGACCATTTGACGGTCATGAGAGGGCTATTATACATCTGGTTTCATGTTCTTATTTTTGGCCAACCTTACGCCAAGATGTTGAATGCTTTGTTGAGAGATGTGTCAATTGTCAACAGTCCAAAGGTCATGCCACCAACATCGGTCTCTATCTCCCACTACATAATTAATCTGAGCTAGTCCTGGGCATTCGGTTTGTTCGGGTTATCCGGTTTGGTTTATTCGGTTCTCGGTTTATTCAGATTTGTAAAAATTACACCAAACTAAACCGAACTAGTATTCGGTTCGGTTCGGGTTAGACATCGGTTTATTCGGTTCGGTTACAGGATAAAAACCTTATTCCAAACTAAACCAAAATTTTGGGTCATCGGTTTTCTCAGTTTGTGTTTTGAATAATGGCCGAGATGTTAAAAGAAAATCAGGGGTAGACGATCCATAGTTACATGGTAGAGCGTCAAGAGAATCAACAAAAGGACAAAAAGATAAAAGAAAATTCATAAGTATGAAAATGATCTGAATTATGTGTTGATAAGAAAGTCTGACGGTTAGAAAAAAGAAATGGATCTAGCTGTTTTGTGCGGAAGAAGAAAGAAGTAAAGTGTGACGATTAGGTCTGAGAGAACAAAGATGTTTTGGCCACAAAAATAAAGAAACAAAGAAAAAATAGTTCTTTTTTTTTTTAACCTGGGGGTATCCCGGACCTATTGAAGGGCCCAGACTAATCCCCAAGGGGAGGTGTAGCCCACGGATAGACTCTCTCTCCGGGTATGCAAATGGGCCCTAAAGCATAGGCCCATATCCGTGTAAAGTGACCAGGATAATTGTGACTTAGTTTCGCGCAGCAGGTGGGTCAAACCTGAAACATGTTGGTGTCCCAGGCCCGCCTCCTTACCACCCGACCACAACCACCTGGTCATAAAAATGGCATTTGATCACTTGGCCATTGAATGGATGCTTCAAAACAAACCCAAGTGTAAGAAACAATAAAAAGTTCATTTAAAGCCCATCGATCACAAAGTTTACAAATCAATTAGGTTTCACAGAAAAAATATGACGGCGGCTTCTGGATTCAGTGACGAAGAAGAAAAGCAGATGAACCAGAAAAAAAAATAAAAAATAAAGATACTGAACAAATGGAGATATAGAGAAGAAGACCAGAAACCGAAAAACCGATCGGTTTGAAGCCGCCAAACCGAACCGAACAGGAAACCGAAGTAAATTTGCCAAAATACCAATCGGTTTGCTGTCTCAGATGTGAATAAAACCGAAACCCTAAAATTTCGGTTCGGTCAGTCCGGTTCCGTTCGGTTTAGTCCGAATGCCCAGGACTAATCTGAGCCATTGAAAAACAAAGACAATCAACGGCTGGAGTGTAATCCCGCCAAAAGGTAACTAGTTTGCTCTTTTCTAATTAGGAAGTAACAAACTAGAAGGGGGAAGAGTAGAATAAAGTGTATGAATGGTGTAATGTGTCTTAAAGTGTTAATAAATGTGAGTAAAGTATCTTAGAGTGAAAATATTTCAAAAAAATTAACCTCTTTCTTTTAATTTCCACCTCAGGTCCACCACCCTAACCCACGATTGATTTTGAAACTCAAAACATTAAAAAAAAAACTAATTAAACATATTCTAGTTTGCTTTTTCCAAGGACACTATGGTATTCAACCATCCATAATGTGTCCTTGTAGCAAGTGCTATTTTATGATAGAAAAAATCATAATGTGACCTGCAACGTAAATAACTCTATGATTTTTGCAAAAGCATTAATCAGCTTCTGTATCCTGTAAAGAGCAAAGGAGTTCATAATAACAAATGACTTATGGCTGGATACAAGTACAATTCTACTTGAATAATAATGTTACATAGAGAACCTTTAAACTAGTACATTACGCTAAATAGGGAGATTGCAATTCAGGGAACAACACTCCTCAGCTAACATCAATCTTCAGTGATCTAATACTCTTTAGATTAATAGTAAAACACAATGTGTGTATTTTCATCATCACCAACTGACTCTTCAAGGAAAACAGAGCCCACTCGAGCTTTAGTTGAATTGTCTAATAAGGCGAATATAATCTATGACATGTCCTAAGAGATCCATATAAGCTGATCCTTACCGAAGCCATCTTCAACGAGGAAGTTGAAGTTATGGTGATCGCAGTTGTAAGTGAACTTGTTCTTGCTTGAGGAAGGAAGCTTCTCAAGACACTGTGCAGCAGTCGAGGGGAAGTTACCAGTGAACTCGGTGTACTCAGCCAGAACCATAGTGCCTCTTGCTACGGAGCTATAGATAAATGGTTCCTGACCCATTGACTCGCCGTCAAGTTGGCTCAGGAATAGAGAGAAAGTGAGACTTTTGTGATCTTTCCTGAGTTCCAAAACTTTATTCCATTTCTAAATAGCTTCTTGCTTCTTTTAATATTGATTTTTGCTTTACTCCATCCTTCATTTATTTAAAAAAAATGCATAGAAAAATAATGTTTTAATGCAAAAGTTGTTGTGAAACAATTGATTTTGTGAAGAAAAACCATAAATTTCAATACAACAAATACATATTAATTATTTTAAATGATATATATATATTACTGTGTCAGTGTTGATTCTCATCACATATTCCTCTTGGACTGTTTAGCATGGGAATCTACCGCAAACCAAGCTGGTAAAAGTGGTTTCTCTGAGACTCGGGCAATGAAAGATGTTACGGATTTTACTCAGTCCAGTTTCTTCCAAATCCCTTGAGGTTAGCTTTGTCTTTGCTTAGGTGGGGTTTCATCATTAGAACTGAGATTTTTTTGTAATAATTATTTATTTTTCCAGTATGTATTGGCAGAGAGTTGAGAAAGTAAAAAAGAGACGGTTAACTGGGAGATTGATGTAAATGTTGATTTCTGCGAAAGGGAAGTCACTTGTGTATATTCAGATGTAAGTTACACTGGACGAAGGAGATAATGCTATTCTGGTCTCTTCTCACATTGATGCTGTCTTTTCAACATATGTCTCTGCTTTCATTGATTTTTTTTTGTAGTATTATTATTGTTCCCAGTTTTCATCACCATATTGCAAGTATGAAGTTTGTGTTTTATTTACTTTGTGGATGTACAATATATGATGGAGAGGTGGGACTGGAGATTGTAGCTCATGTGTAGCTGTAATGCTGAAACTATTATGCCCCTTTCCCAAACTCATGAACTTTTTGATAACGTCACTGATTTGATTTAAATTTAATAATTTGTAAAGTTTATTTAGTAAAATTAATTTAATGGAAATCATCATAATATATATACTATTATTTGCAAATTGATTTTTCGTAACAAAATTCTCACGTTAAAAATGAATAAAATTAAAAACAAATAAAATTTGTTATGTATATAATTTATTATATAATTAAAAACGAATTAATATTAATAATATTAGATTTATCTGTTATATTAGATAATTGATTATAATTTAATTTAATAAATTGTCAAAACATATTATAAAAACTCAGATAATTTTTATATATTGTGTTATTATCTTACAATAATATTTTTATCATATTTTTTATAAGTAAATACAGTCAAACAAAAATATTCATATAAATATATTTTCTAAATTATTTTTAATATGTGAGTAATTTTAAAATTAAAACACAATAATATGCATATATATATTGATGTTATAAATAATTAAATGTTTTGTGTTTAAAAAAAGTGTTTCAAAAAATAAATAAATAAATGTTTAATTTAAAACTTAAAAAAACATAAATAATAATTTATCTTGCTATTTTTTAAATTAATAAAGTATAAATTAATAAATATTTATAAAAATCATGTTTGTATATGTAGGCAGAACACCTAATTTATAAAGAAAAAAGAAGGTGGACTGTTACGTATTATATTATGAAAAATGAAATTTTGTAGAAAAAAAAATATTTATCTAACGTAGAAATACCCACAAACTATACAAACAAAACATTTAATTATTTTTTCAAAATAAATATCTGAGAGATTTATTAGATTTAGATCACGAATTAGATAAAAATGATTTGATTATTTGAATTTTGAAATTTTAGACGAAGACTTCACTAAATAATCTGATGTAGTTTGTTTGTCACTTTACCAACCATCTCTCATAGAGTTTATACTATACGTCTTCTTCATCTTCTCCCTAAACCCTAGTACCAGAATTCCTACATCCAGATAATGTCGGAACAAATCACCACCGATCCAACATCTTCCGCGGCTCTTGTATCCGTCTCTTCTCCTAATCCTCTTGTAACCTCTCTCATTTTCTCTGTAATATCTTTAATTTTTTGATTCATGGATTCGTAGTCTGTATTTATGTGTTCCGGTGATTTTTGGATATAAAATTATTTATCTAAGAATTGGGATTAACTATTACATCTCGGACATAGATAGATCAGTGTTTGTTTTGTCTACAAATATTAACAGTGTGGTGATCTTGTCTCTTTAGATTTGGAGTCAGATTTTGTTTCCTAATTTACAACAATCTTAGATCAGCATTGATTGTTTTCAAGTGGTTAACTTAAATTTGATGTTGACCTTTGGTTGTTTCTTCTGTCTGCTGCAGAAGAAGAAACAAGAAAACACCAGTCCTGTTGATTCCAAGCTCACGGTATATGTACTAACTTGTGTTGCTTTGCTACTCAAATCTTCTGATGCCAAGCGCTTTTCTTTAGGAACTCAACGAATCAAGGGCCGAGTTGCTTAACAGGATACAGAATCTGAAACAGGTTGCTTTTAACTCTCTCATCTTGTTCAGACATCTCTTGTCTTTCTTTTCTAAACAAAAAATAATCTTACATCTCTCTCTCTCTCGGTCTTTAGGACTTGCAAAGTTGGAGAGGCAAGCTGGACACTCAAGTTCAAGTCTACCATGAGGTGACTTCCATTACTACTCCTCTCACAATACATTTTGAATAATTGGTTATAGTAACTCTTACGCGGTGCTTTACAGGAGCTCTCTGGGCTAAAGAAGACTCTGAATCTTGAAGTTGAGCAGCTCCGTGAGGTATGTATGTATGTTTAAAAAAGCAGCAGACACATTTGATGATATCTTTTACTGGTTTCATGTTTGATTCGTTTCCTTTACATTGAAAACCAGGAGTTTAAAGATCTGAAAACCACCTTGAGTCAGCAGCAAGATGATGTTTCTGCCAGCCTTAAAACCTTAGGCGTGAGTCTCCTGATACTCTCTTCTTCTTCTTCTTCTTTAATAGTATCTAAATGTATACCTCCTCCACGGTTCTCTGTTTTTCTCCTTGCAGCTACAAGATGACTCCAAAGAATCAAAAGAGCAAATGGTGACAGAAGAGAGAGTGGAAGCTCGATTGACTGATGAGAATGCCAAAGAAGCTGAGCATTAGATGATGAAAATGTTTCTTCTTTATCATCTTTACTACTTTGAGATTGTACTGTTACTTCTTAAATACATGGTACTTGCGGTTTACTTAATTCTATTGATGCACCACGACACGAGCAGTTGCAAAATACAGAACTAGCTTGAATACACTGATCTCAAAACCACGTCTCTTTTGCTTTGTTTTGTTTTTCTTCTAATATCATGATTGATAGACAAATTACGAAAGCCAACCGGTTCAGTGTAGGGTACAACCGGGTATTGAAGCCCTGAATAATACTCCTTCTATCTTAATAGAATATTGTAGTTTTCAATACAATTTTTTTACTTATTTAGCAGTATTATCTTTATTAATTATTAAAAAACTATTAAATAATTTTATTTGTTTTATAATTATAAAAAAAAAAAATTTAGTATTGTAAAAATATTTTTAAACTGTATAAAATATCTAAGTATGGAACAGAAGGAGTATAAAACACCAAAATATCTTCTTATTATATAAAAATACATTTACTCACTCATGTACCATCCACGTCAGAAAATGGTCTCTTGTTGGCACACGTGGCTCTTACTGGCACACCACATATCATCAGTAAGGGTAGTTATCTTTGATTTTTGGTGGGTTAATTATGGACTCTATATTTGGTAACTGGTTTCTTTTTCTACGAGCCACACTTAAATTTTGAATTAGGCAATATATAGTTGCTATTGGCTTGATTACTGTCGGTTTATACTTTGTTAATTTTATTTTATTTAGTCAATTTTGGTTATTACTTGGTTAATTTGTTTATTAATTGGTTACTGTTGGTTATTGCTTGGTTTATTTTGGTTCATTTAGTCAATTCTGGATTGCAATTCAAAACATTTGAATATTCAGTTTGGTATGTTTAGTTTCTTTCGGTTTATTTAATTAATTTTTTGATAGAATAAGATATAATTTGTGTTTTAGATAAAAAAAAAAAAAGAATCGAAATATCTGAAATTAACCTAAAAAATAAAGAACCGAGCCAAAAAATAGCAAAAAAAAATGAAATCAACCTCCAAAAAAATAACTGAAAATCCTGTAATCGAACCCGAACCTATTATGATCCGGAATTGACAGTTTTCATCAGGTTTTTGATTTTTATACTCAAACCAACCCGGATCCGATAGGAATCGACCCAAAAACGAATCAAAAATTTTACAAGTACCTATTGAATTCAAATTTTCTAGACCCGAATGTCCAGACCTACGAAGAACATAGCTGGAGAGTGTTCTTCTTGGCCAACGATTGATTGGAAACTAGAATTTTGATTTTTTGATGGACAATAGAGAGTATGCACAATTTGTTTTTTTTCCTCTAATTTGGATGTGTTTGGTGCTATTGACAATCTTCACTATTGGTCAGCATTGAATTTCATTGGGAAGAACTTCGTTTAGAACTAGGAGTCTTTTTGGAGTGAAAGGTCTGAGTAATCTATATGGCTTCCAATAGAGGAACAACTTTCATCATTCAAAAGTGTCACTAACTTGGGTCTCATGCAATACTTCCTTGTTGGTTGCTGTCTTACTTTGATATTGAAAGAGGTACTCCTGTTCACCAGTGTAGTTTAGGTACATGGTATATTTTGAGTTTGTCTTAGAAAGTGTTTTAGGGGCTAAAGTTTAATTCAAATTGGAAATCTCGAGGTGTGAGCTTGCATTTGTATGTATGGTTGGTGGCCCTCCTAGTCCGTACTGAAATATAATCCCAATTTGAGTTAAAAAAATGTGATGAGTTTATTCTATCTAAAGTTAAAACCAGCTCATCACCAAAAATATGATTTCTTTATGCATGAGTTGTCATTTATTATTCTCTCTGTTTCATATAAGTATCATTCTACCAATTTTTTCATGTTACACAAAAAATATCACTTTACAATTATAATGCAAATTATACTTACTTTTAGTTAAAAATTAATCGTAATCTGCATTAATTTTCTAAATAATTTTATTTATCATACATATTGATTAAATAGATGTAGTTAATAATAACTTAAATCATTTTCTTAACATGTGCGAAAAATGCTAAAATGACACTTATATTGAAACGGAAGGAATACTTATAAAGTTGAACCCTAATTTGTTTTAATATATCTGTACATGTTGTAATTGCTACATTCGGTCTAACTGCTGCTCATATAGTTAACTTCCTAAGAGAAATTCAAAACCAAGAAAAAAATCGAATTTTAACTGTCCAGAACAATAGGAAAGCAAGAGAGTACTTGGTTATCCATTCCTTCAAGCGTTAGACTCGTCAGTTATATCAAAACCAACATAGAAATAAAATCATAAATGCAGAATAATGTAATGTACCACCACGTCATCAATCTATTTGATGAACTCAACAATATATCCATGTCTTTTGAAACGGGTATTTCTAAAATAGTAAGACTGCTCTTAAGAAATTACATAGGCTTCTTCTGAATCCATAACCATAAAGGAAGATGACCTTAATCTTTCAAGTGGAACCAGCCGGTGTTTTTGGTTCATCTCCTGATTTGGAGGGAGGAGGAGGAGTGCCTTCAACTCCCATCTCGGCTCTTAGATCATGGATGCTTTGCTCCAGCTCATTGATTCTGCCTCCCATATCATCGAGTGAAGGAACCATCAAAGTCAAGGATATTAAGATTAATGTAAAAGAGACAGATCAAAAAACACAATTTTTTTCCCAAAATTGTATATATTATATAGGACATATAGTGAGCAGAGCAACAAGCATGTATGTAAGAGCAACTCAACATGTGAACATATCATAGAAACAGGTGACTATCTATACAAGTAATAGACATTTGGAATACTTTAATCATCTACTCTGCCATTGAGATAAATGTTGATTCCTAGAACTAAACTAATATTCAAGGATCATCAGCAAAAATAGACTGATAAAAGAGGATATTCTTAGTGATGATGGAGTCGGACATTGTCTGGAACCTGCTTTGCTGAAAAACACAATGAAAAGCAAAACTTTTCAATCAGAAACAACCTATTGAAGCTGTAATTACAATAGAAGCTGAAAAAAAAAACACCCCACCATCTGCTGCAGGAGATTCTGGACCTGCGGGGATAAGAGTTCAAGGATTCAATAACATAACCCAAAATTGATATTCGTCTCAAAATAAGAAGTAAGAACATTTATATATGCATACTCACAAAAGCAGTCATATCAGCAGTGCTCTGCTTTGAATCCTCAGAATCATGCCCATCCTGTCACCATCAAATTAAATTAAAAAATAAAGCTGTAACCCAGAGAAGCTCAAACTCGTCGAGATTTTCGCCAGCGTTATAGGATTCAAACCTATGTTTAAGCCACAACATAAGTAAAAAGAAAAAAAAGGAATTCATCGAGAAATTGGAATCGACAGATCAGAAGAAGACGGGCTTAGGGTTCGTGAATGAAATCATCAATTCGATACTGAAATCAAGCAAAGCGTATCTATCGTACATACCATTTTAGGGTTCTTTTCTGTCTGTTCGGCGACGCGATGAGACGACGGAGAGGAATGAGTGATAAGTGTTTTCCTTATTAACCAAAAAAAAACAACTGTAAATGTCTAAAATACCCCTCTCTACTTTAGTGTCGTTATGATTTGATTGAGTGGTGTTATTCAAATTTCAAATCTTTGCCTAACGTTTTGGTATTGAGATCTACTGTACATCTTTTATTTTTCCTATTTGGTTTAATTTAAACCGGTTCAAATCAAATCTGCACCAACCCATCGATTTTATATATCTTCCAATTGTATTTGAAATAGAATAAACCCAGGAGCAAACTATATCTAAAGAAGAAGAAGAGCGAGAAGAGTCAAGGAGAAACAATTTGAGAAAGAATAAAACGTGGTGGCTGAAGCTTCTTGTCAGTTGTATTTTAGCACCAGCAGTGACACTGGAAGTTTAGAGCTAAATGTAGGACCAATCAATACTCATGTTCGAAACTTTTGAAGCTGGGAACTACAGAAGAAGATCCATGAAGTCCCCTCACAAAATAAAGCAATACTACTAGTTCATTAACGAGGAGGCTTTCAATAAAGCACATTATAACATACTGTCTCTTTGTCTCCATTCACTGGAATTGAGAGGACGATTGTCCAAAGGGAAATGAAGAAACCGAAAGATTGTTATTACAATCACGTGAATACGTATGTTACATAAGAGACAAGATATCAGATAACTTTATTGAGATGAGATGATCTTGATCATGGCTTGTGCATTAAGCCCTGTTAGATTCTTCTCACAAAACCTCTGCCATGCTTCTTGTTTGTTTCCTTCTTCCTCTTCTTCTTCATTCCATGTGAATTTCTCGTAAACAGAGTTCACCATACTCCTCGCAGCTTCCCTTGCCTCTGGTAACTTATCATTCAACAAATCCGCAGCCATTTGCACAATCATAACCATCCCAAACTTCTCCATCTCATTTACCTCCTAATATACACACAAAAAGAAAAATCAATAACAATTCAAGTAACTATTATAAAAACACATTTCTCAAGAATTAGAAGATATACCATTTTAGAAACACAGTTGGAAGTAGACACGGCAGCTTTGGCCCTAACACGAGGGTTACTGTGACGAACATAAGCTTTGAGCTTACGCAAAAGAGACAAAGGAGCCACCGAGTCCACCATCGTCTTCAGAGCTTTGTCTGCTTCTTCACAAACAAACTTCTTGTCTTGTGAAGCTTTCATTAGCAGCTGCAATAACTGTATCATCAAAACAAAACTTAAGTTATAGCTTTTACCCGAATCAGATTACACTTCTACTTGAATTAATAAAAATAAAAAAGTTACCAGATCATCCGTAGTTTTCAAATGAGTTAACTTTTCTCCAAAGGCTTTGAAGAGATCTGAACAAGCCATAATCGAAGTCTTGCACAACGCACTTCTAGGGTTCTTCATCGCTTTCACCATCACAACCATAAGCTTTTCTCTGCGCAGTTTCAAATCAATAACATTGAAATATAATCTGAACAATCAAAGCTGATTGAAGAAAGAAAGAAACTTACAGAATGGGTAGCAACAGAGAAGAGTGATAAACTGCAAATCTCCTCGTGTTGTTGAGTGATTCACACACTTTGATCCAATCCTTTGATGCTAAATCTTCCAGCAATCTCTTCATAAGAGTAACAACAACTAGATTGAGTATATGATCTCATTCAAACCAAATTACTCAAGATTTCAGGTGAGAATCTGACCTGAACAGAGGATTCTGGATCTTGAAACGGTTTGAGGTTTTCAGAAGCGATATAGTCGATGGTTGATTCAGGCGGAGGTACGAGGTTGTTTTCGTCGTTTAGGCAAATCTCTGGGTTCTTTGAGAGTTTTGGAAGCTTCTTAGGTCGTTCCTGCGAGATCGGAAGAGCGTTTTCTATGTTCCTCAGGGCCATTGATGGAAGTTTTTGAGATAGAGAGATTGTGATTTGAAAATTGTTATGGGGGAATCTATGGTGGGGTTTAAGGCTAGATATAAAGATAAAAGCTAGCCGTTGAGGAGGTTTGGCTCCAACGGTCACATTCGTTGGTTCGATGAACTTGATTCGGCTATTGCAGATGGTTTTTTCCGGTTCGCTTAGTTCGATACGGAAACGACAGCGTTTATAACAACCTATGGTGACGACGGCGTTTAAGTTCTTAACTTGTATGCCACACGCGACTTTTTTTGGTAAAAAAAGGTACATATAAATAGCCCTGGGCATTCAAGTTTTCGGTTTGGGTCAGTTCGATTTATTCGGTTTTTGAGTTATTCGGATTAGAGAGTTTAGGAACCGGACATTTTTCAGATCGTTTCAGTTCGGATAATGTCGGGTTCGGACCGGATTTGTATTTTTTTATAAAACCCGAAATGAAACCAAATTTAAAATAATTCGGGTTTGGTTCGAGTTTAAAGCCCAAAAAACCCTCAAACTTGAGTTAAACCCGAAAAAACTCAAAAATATTCGGGTTATTCAGATAGTTCAAATTTTTTTAAAAAAATTTTATTTATAAATTAGATTTTATATATATTAAAATTCAAAATAATTAATTTTTTAATATATTCAAAATATTCGGGTACCCTTTCAGTTTTCGGTTCGGTCCCGGTTCGGTTTTAAGTTTTTGAGTTTAGAAATATAGAAACCGTTCGGATTTTTATAATTTTTTAATTCAATTTCGGTCTCAGATTTTTCGGTTCGATTTCGATTCGATTTTTGGATTACGGATAATATGTAATGTAACCGTACTTTTTTATATAACACTTTAGATTGATATATTTTTAGATATCGTACCAAAATAAACATATAACTAAATTATTCATTTATGTTTCAAATATTTATTTATTTATTAAAATCTTGAATCATTTTTTTTTTTTGAATTCTTTTTAGATTTTATCATTTTTGAATTATCCTTAACTTTCAGTTAATAACATTTATGATTTTGTACCACTCAAAAAGTTTCAAATGTTATATATCTCAAATTTAAAATAAATTCTTATCTTCGATTTGAATTTCGAGTTTTGACCATTTTCAAGCCTAACAAAACTCAATAGGGTATGATGAGACATTAATTTCCAATTGATGAACGAGAAAACTGGAATTTCATTGAGAAAAGGAAAGATAAATCATTCCCCTCTGTTCCTTGTTGAGCTTTGCTTTCTGCAGAACCCTAATTTGATTCACGTTCTATGCTTCTCTTATGGTTCCCACTTCCCTCATTTCGTCGATCTCCCATTCTCTAGGGCTCAGTGATTGACTCTCTAAATGAGTGCCGTCGCCATCAACCGCAAGCGCAGCGAAGAATCCCTATACTCCAACCAACCTTCCACCGCCCAATTCCGACGACATTCACCGTATTTCCAACCTCCGAAGAAACGCAGATTCTCCTTAGGAATCATGTCTCAGGATCCCAACAAGCCATCTTCGTCTTCAACCTCGAGGATTTCGAGGTATCCTGACGCAAAAGCTCCACTTAGACGAGAAATCCACGCTCCTAGCAGAGCGAACCTTATATACGGAGGATCACCCAAGGCTAAGCCTAACGATTGCTGCGAGAAGGGGAGTTTTTTCACTCGCGAGTATGATTACGCCAAGAGAACAGCTTTGGATGCTTGCAGGTTCCTTAACAAAGATAAAGACTTCATTGATTTGGAGGAAGTAGATGCAGTTTCTCAAGATTCAACCATTGAAGTCATTGATTGTGACGAGGAGAAAGTGGTAAAGGAGGAGGAGGAGAAGAAGAAGGTTGAAGTTATTGATTGTGATGAGGAGGAGAAAGAGAAGAATCTTCAGACTCCTTCAGATGTTAAAAACGTGAACAAGAATAAGTTGAGAGTTGATGATACTAGTACGATGCTTGATTCGTTGTCTTTAGGTAGAGAGGAGACGACAGATGCTTCCAGCCTCGAAGCCTATAGAAAGCTTATGCAAAGTGCAGAGAGGCGGAATTCCAAGTTGGAAGCTTTGGGGTTTGAGATTTTGTTTAATGAGAAGCGCTTGTCACAGCTTCAAAACTCTCGTCCAAAGCCTCTGGAGAAGCCTCTCAAGGTATTATCCCTTTAGTATTTTTCTTACTCGAATTGGAGATAGTTAATGCCCTTTTCTCCTTTTGGATTCATTCTCTATAAAAAGCATATGATGTTATTGCCTATAGTAGTATGGACTGGAAGTAGTAATGGTTCTTACTTTCAGAAAGATCAATCATATAGGATGCTTGTTTGTCTCATTGCTAGATTTGGATTCATTATCTATAAAGTGCATATGATGTTTCTGTTAGATCATCTTATTAGAAGATTCCTTGTGACCATTAAGTTGTTGTTGTTAACTATTTGTTTGTATTGATCTAAAGAAGGTACCTCATGAACCGTTTATACCCCTCACTGAGGAGGAAGAGGCTGAAGTTTACCGTGCCTTTTCTGGGAGAAACAGGTATGGTGGTTTTGTAATAAGCTCTAGCATATTGAGTGTTTGTCAGTCTAACCAAATGTGTGTTCCCTGTTTTCAGGAGAAAGGTCTTGGTGAGTCATGAAAGTTCAAACATTGATATCACTGGGGAAATTTTACAATGCCTTACACCATCTGCATGGCTAAATGACGAGGTACTAATTGTTCCTCATGCACATGCTAATATTTTGCATCATTAAGAGCTATTAAATAACATATTTTAGTTTGATGTGTTTCTTTTCTCTGTGTTTAGGTTATCAATGTCTACCTTGAACTTCTCAAAGAAAGAGAAACTAGAGAGCCCAAAAATTATTTGAAGTGTCATTTCTTCAATACCTTTTTCTATAAAAAGGTTTGTTTGCTTTTATTGCCCACATGATTCTTATGAACATTGAACAGTATTGATATTTTTATCCCTCGTGTCAGTTCGTTTGTTTAGCTGCTAACTTCTTCCTGAAAAATGATAAGCACTATGTTGTAGAGATTTATTTTGCTAAGATCATCAATATAGTTTGCCTCATTTTTGTTAATGAATTCTCTTGGACTTAGTTTTTTTCTGATTGCTTTCGTTCAGTTGCTAAGCGACTCTGGTTATAACTTTAAAGCTGTTAGGAGATGGACTACGCAGAGAAAGTTGGGATATGCTCTTATTGACTGTGACATGGTAAGTTTTTCGAAAAACCTCAACTTTTAGATTTCTTTTCTTAAATCTACAAGTTTAGTCCAGTTTTTAGCTAACGTTTAAACCAGTTTTTTCCCTGTGCAGATATTTGTTCCCATCCACAGGGGTGTACATTGGACCCTAGCAGTTATTAACAACAGGGATCGCAAGTTGTTGTATCTCGATTCACTAAATGGAGTTGATTCTAAAATTTTGAATGCTCTGGTATGATTTAGTTTCCAACTCTCATTCTTTTTATTTAGTCTCTTATTGACGCACTGGAGTCATTAGTAGGATATCAGATACTTTGGAGCTAATGAGCGTACTATTTTTTATCCTTCTGGTCTTCCAGAATCCAGATACATCTCATTTAACATACTCATACATAAAAATAAAGAGTTGGACTAAAATCTGGAAGACTGTTTCTCACAATGGATGGTTCTGAAGTGATTGTCTGTCACTATACAGTTCATTATTTCTTGATTCTAAATCTGTCCGTGACATTTTGGAGATACTGTTTTTACTATTTTAATATCCAATACTAATGTGCAAACATAATGATAACTGATATGTGTGCTTCAGGCAAAATACTTGGGCGATGAAGCTAAAGAAAAAAGTGGAAAAGACATTGATGTTAGTTCGTGGGAAATGGAATTTGTTGAAGGCATTCCGCAACAACAAAATGGGTACGTAACTATCCTTGAACCTGCTATGTATGTGAAAGGAACTATCTTGTTTGAAAGCACTACCGTTGTGGAATGTGGTTTAGTTAAAACTAGTATAGACCTATTCGAAATTTTGATATAATAGACATTTACTTTACATGAATTTTGATTATCCGTGGAGCAACAAGCATAACTTTTCACCAGAAAAACAACTCATGATTTTCATAGTTTGCTGCTGTGATGTAGCCAAAGTATCATTTTCTTGATGGTATGGTGTTGAATCACAAGCATATTCTAATATTAGGTTCTTTTGGGAATTACTAGCAGCCATAAATCCACCAATTAGACACAGTCCGAATAGGTGGAATGGAATCTATCAAAAGTCTATGTCCGTATGCCCGTAGCTCTTTGTTTTAGCTCTATAATAACTTATGCAGTATTGTATATTCTTCAGGTATGACTGCGGAATGTTTATGCTCAAGTACATAGACTTTTTCAGTAGAGGTCTAGGACTATGTTTCAGCCAGGTAAGCTATCAGAATCCAGATCCCTCAATGCTTCAAGGGATTTGTAGTTGAGAAGAGTAAACTGGTTGACTGGAATTTGTTATTGAAATTAGCATATCTCTTAAGCAGTTTATATCCTTTGCATGTTCTAAGATTTGATACAATAGATTATTTTGTCTTGTATTACTTGTTACAGGAACATATGCCATACTTCCGGCTAAGAACGGCTAAGGAGATTCTGAAACTACAAGCTGACTAAAACTGTACGGGCTCGGCCCCTATTAGTAGTGCTATTTTGCTTTCCATTGTTGATTTATTCAAACTATAAATTTTCCACTCCGTTTAGGCAGTGAAGCGCTCAACCTCACAAGCAGAGGTAAACACTGAGCCAGGTTCATAGCTCTTTTTCTTTTTGTATTTTGTTGTATTTTTATTTTGGTTAAAAATTGTAGATGGAGCATGTTGGTTTCGGTTAGGCTAACTAAATATGAACAGTTGTTCTGAGCTGGTCTATTTGTTTTCCCTCTGTATGCCCTCAGTTTCGCACATGACATGTTAATTGAAATCAGTACGACAGCAAATCCGGTTCAGTTTCTTTCTTGTGTTTGGAGTTGATCCTACCTAGACGTCCATGTTCGGTAGGTACTTCCATTAATCACAATCAACTACTCCCTCTGTTTCACAAAAAGTGTCGTTTTGACATTTTTCACACAGATTAAGAAAATGAATGAAATGTAATTAAGTTGTCATTAATTATATCTATTTGACCAATAGTATTTGAGATAAATAAAATTATTTATAAAAACAATGCAATTTACAATTAATTTTTTAGCTGAAACTAAGTATAATTTGCATTGGAATTGTAAAGTGACATTTTTTGTGTAACAAGAAAAAAATGTTAGAATGACATTTATTATGAAACAGAGAGAGTATTAAAACTCTTTGAAAGCGAATGTTTACCATGTAGAAACGTAAGAGACACGTTCAAGTATCGTTTGTTAACATGTCGATGCAAGTATCGTTTGTTTCCCCATGTCAACGGAATGTAATTTGCGAATTTGAGTCAGAGAGAGAATACGATTTATGATAGTATTATCACAAACCATTCACTTACATATTACAGTTTCTTGCAAAGATCGTTTAATGGGAGACATTCTTTCATGTGTTTCAATACAATCAGGTCAGAGCATAAGACGTTCTTTCTTGTAAACGTACATTTCACAGTTTACCAACCCTCATCTCAGTTAACTTTGGCAACAGTTATGAGAAAACTCATGGGCCTACACCAAGGCCCATGACCCCAAACTATTTCTCTTCCGTTGTGTATATAAACACCATAAACCCTAATAAAGACCCTACAAAACCATCACCGGAGAATCTGACGGCGGTTTAGCACCGACGGCTACTGCAAAAGGATTGTTTATCTTCTTACTCTGGAAGAAAATAAAGTCTTTTGCGGTAGCTAAAAGCTAAGCTCTCGATCAGCATACATACTTTTTTAGCATACATACTATAATTTTACAAGTATTCGAATACCGAAATAATAAAATGGCAGCTCCTTCAATCTCCGGCGCCGTTAAATCTCTTCTCTCCGCCAGTGTTTCTCGTTCCATCGTCTTAAGGTACTTTTTGGCTATATATAAAATGTTACCGTGGAAATATTTTTATTAATATTTATCGTATTGTTGTTGGATTCTAGGAGGAATTACGTTGCGACATCACCAGGATTCAGTAAGGGAGGTTCCACCAGAGTTACGGTGGGGAAGATCGAACAAAGAGCAAATCAAGAGGCAGAGTCTGCGTGGGCTCCAGATCCAGTCACGGGATATTACAGACCCTCTAATCGTGCGGATGAGATTGATCCGGCGGAGCTTAGAGAGATGCTTTTAAAAAACAAAGCCAAGCCTTTCTGAGGATTTTGAATGGTTGGGTTCTACAGGAGGCTGTGTCGTAGGGGATTGTATGATCCCGTTATGTTTGTCACTTTGTCCATTTGCTCTTGAGACTTGAAATAAAATAAAGATAATTAATCAGTTCAAATTATATTTGGATCAAGTTTATACATATGAAGTTTCAGAAAACAAAAAAAAAAGCTTATACATATGAACAAAGTGCTTCGTATATATCCAAAAGTCTTCAATAAAAGAGGATAATTTCGTTGTTGAATTATATATTTTGTCCCATTTTTTAGTTTTTCTTGACAACATCAAAAATAACAAGAAGATCATGATGGTACTGATATGATACTACCAAAATAACAAAGAAGATCATGTATGGTACTATATATGGTAGTATCATAATGGTTGCTAGNAAGCTAAGCTCTCGATCAGCATACATACTTTTTTAGCATACATACTATAATTTTACAAGTATTCGAATACCGAAATAATAAAATGGCAGCTCCTTCAATCTCCGGCGCCGTTAAATCTCTTCTCTCCGCCAGTGTTTCTCGTTCCATCGTCTTAAGGTACTTTTTGGCTATATATAAAATGTTACCGTGGAAATATTTTTATTAATATTTATCGTATTGTTGTTGGATTCTAGGAGGAATTACGTTGCGACATCACCAGGATTCAGTAAGGGAGGTTCCACCAGAGTTACGGTGGGGAAGATCGAACAAAGAGCAAATCAAGAGGCAGAGTCTGCGTGGGCTCCAGATCCAGTCACGGGATATTACAGACCCTCTAATCGTGCGGATGAGATTGATCCGGCGGAGCTTAGAGAGATGCTTTTAAAAAACAAAGCCAAGCCTTTCTGAGGATTTTGAATGGTTGGGTTCTACAGGAGGCTGTGTCGTAGGGGATTGTATGATCCCGTTATGTTTGTCACTTTGTCCATTTGCTCTTGAGACTTGAAATAAAATAAAGATAATTAATCAGTTCAAAATATATTTGGATCAAGTTTATACATACTCCTATGAAGTTTCAAAAAACAAAAAGAGTTTATACATATGAACAAAGGGCTTCGTATATATCCAAAAGTCTTCAATAAAAGAGGATAATTTCGTTGTTGAATTATATATTGTCCCATTTTTTAGTTTTTCTAGACAACATCAAAGATAATAAAAATCATGATGGTACTGATATGATACTACCAAAATAACAAAGAAGATCATGTATGGTACTATATATGGTAGTATCATAATGGTTGCTAGCTTTAGAGCAGCATCAACCCTAGATCTAAAAAAGGGGTGCTTAAATTTTTACTTTTTTTACTTTTTTAAACTTAAAAAAAAAAAAAAGAGATAATCAATTACGGGTCGCCACATATCAGTGGGGCCCGTGATTCAGAACAAGCGTCGACGCTTGGAACGCCTAAAGAAGCGCCGCTTCTTTCTTTTCTTCTTCCTTTCTATTTTTTTTTTTTTTTTTTGATGCTAAGCACCCTATTAAGCAATCCGCATTAATGGTGCTCTAAGAGCTTCATACAATGTAAATAGGCTATTCTTTTTGAGCATATTATGGTAATGGGTGCTACTTACTTAGAGCATGAGTAGTGGGTGTTTTTCCGACAATTTTTTATAATCAAAGAATAAAAAATATAGGAAAAGAACAGAAAAGTTGAGAATAAAGTGAAATGAGAGACGATAGACGATTGTTTAGGAAGAACCGTTTGTCAATGCAATTCTACACCTGTCAAGTAGTAAATGGTCAGATCTTACTTTTACTTCAAATTTATTTAGTTAATTAACTTATATTATTATTATATGTTGAGGTACTAATGGATAGACTAATCCAATGCTGATGCTCTTAGAGGCCTAGTTAAGTAAAACCCATATGACCCTTGCTTGGTACAATCAGCTAGGAATCTCATGAAACTCTGATAATAGGCGGTTCAATCGCTATTCTCTCGGAGTTTGGGGTAAGGTTCCTTCCTTTGGCTTCCAGCTGCAGTAGGGCGTTTTTAATACAATAACATGGTTATGATGGCAGAAGATAAAAGGGGAATTCTCAGTCCTCTCAAATGCTCAACTGAGTTTTTAGTTTTGCAAACTAGATGGCATGGCACTCTACGGATTCTACATTCTGTTTGAATAATGGGCTTATCATAAGGTTTGGATAAGAGTTACTACTAAGCTTCAAACAAAATGTACTATATTTGTTTTGGCTTACAATTTTTGTAAGTGACATTTTGTAACAAGATTTATTACAGGAAATAGCACAGACAAAAAGAGATTATCTTAATCTAGTTTGGTACAAACAGAGAAGAACACAAAATTGCACACAACAATAATGGCAAAAAAATGATAAAGGTTTATATTTATAAAAACCCAAAGGTAGCTTGTTGTAAATTTTATAAAACGCAGGAAAATGGGTTTAAGTGAGGAGAGGGACACGTGACGTGAGTAGGGGTGTCAAAATGGATATAAATTATTGGATCAATCCAAACCAACCCAACCCATGGATTTTAATGAGTCAAAAAATTGAATGTTATTGGGTAATGGGATTTAATGGGTAAGTGGACTTAATAAGTTGGTTTAAAATGGATTGGGCTGATATGAGTTAATGGATAACCCAGTCCAAACCATTGTGCTATAATCCCTTTTCTCCTCTTTACGTCTTCTCCTTTCTAGCGAAAGATACAATTTCATCGCCATCTCCTTTACGGAATCGTCGTCATCTCCTTTACGGCATCGTCGTCATCTCCTTTTTTGTCTCAGTATGGTCTTTATACTTATTCAAAGTTTTGCTTTCGTTGTTAGATCTCTGGGTTTTTATTTTTAATTGGTCTCTGGGTTTTGTTTCTCGGACTGAGTTGTGTAAGGTAGATTATGATTTGTGTTGATTCATCTCTGGGTTTTGATTTTTAATTGTTTCTCTGGGTTTTGATTAATCTCTGGTTTTTGATCTCTGTTAAAGTGTTGATATCAATCATAATTGATTCATGTTCCTTACTACGAGTTCTTGTTTGTTATTATAATGAGTTTTTAGGTTGTCATTATGGTAGATTACGAGCTGTGTATGCTATATAAACCCATCTTAATTAATTCATGATCCTTCTTATGAGTTTTTGTTGTTCTTATTTTGTTTGTAGGCCTTTCCTGAGCAGAGAAATCAGTGGGAGCTCTTGCTTTTGTTTTGACAGAGGTATCAATACTTAACTGGTCTTTTTACGTTTGATCATTCTTATTATTTGATTTTTTTTTATCATTCTTATGGTTTTAGAGTTGATTCTTTGGTCAATGAGAGTGTATGAAAGTAATATTTTTTATCTTATATGTTACTCTGATTTTGTCTTATATGTTACTTTGATCATATTGTCATGTCAAACATAGCAACAAAGAAATATTCTCGTGTAGACAGAGAGAAGTCATATCTTTTATTTGAAAATACTATGTTTAATGAAAAATTTATGTTTTATTTTTTTTTTCTTTTATAATTTAATAATTTTTATTTTTTACTTCTAAATTTGCATAATCATATTTTGATAGTATTAATAATATTTATAATATTGATAGTATGTAATAGTGAGTCAACTCATTAAAACCATTAATCCATAAATTGAAATGAGTTATGGATAGATCCAAACCATTAACTAAATGGATTGGGTTTATCCATAATCCATAACAGATTTGGTTTAAATGGATATGAGTTGGTTTGAGTTGGGTTATCCATTTTGACATCTCNTATTAATAATATTTATAATATTGATAGTATGTAATAGTGAGTCAACTCATTAAAACCATTAATCCATAAATTGAAATGAGTTATGGATAGATCCAAACCATTAACTAAATGGATTGGGTTTATCCATAATCCATAACAGATTTGGTTTAAATGGATATGAGTTGGTTTGAGTTGGGTTATCCATTTTGACATCTCTAGACGTGAGGCCTTCCTCTTCATCTGCAACAATATCACTTGAGCCTTTGCTTAAACCGACTGGTTTGGCGTTTCGGTAAATGCCATAAAGTATGAGTTGTATTGTCCCAAACACAAACCCCACTCCGTTTGGCACCTACTCAGTTTAACCACAAAAATGAAAATTAATTAGTAAAACACAACTGAATTCAACGCCTATCCCAAATCTCACAAGAACAACCAATAATAGTTGTTGGTTTTTAGACAAGACATTTTTCAGAAAATATATTTTGTTTGAAAAATTCACCAAAAACATTACTCGGAGTCCACAACTTTTCAAATTATTATGCATTTATTTTCTTATGCAAAGAAATCGAGATTTTCTCTCAGAAGTTTTTTTTTCCTTATAAAATGGTAAGAAAACGATACAACTATGAAATTGAATAGGGTAGCAAAAAAAAATATAACAATATTTTTATTGTTGGAATATATAAGACAGATCATTGTAAATTTTTATAAATTAATATTTTTTTAAAAAATTACTTTGACGAATGAAAATATTTAAATAGCATCAAACAAGTTTTTAACTAAAATTTATTATAAAATACAATTTAACCAATAATAAAACAATTCAGATTATAAAAATAGTTAAGAACAATAAAAATTCATAAATTTTTACCAAAGTTGAAAATATATCAATTTTTAATAAAAAACCATTTAACTGAAAAATAAAAATAGAATAATTATTATCTTATGATATTAATAGGATCTTATTTGTACATAACTTTTTGATTTTGATCATATTATTATATTTTCAATTTGTGTTATAATTTAAAAAAATTTAACTAAAATCCAAGAATATTTACTAGTTAATATATTTATTAATTTAGTGTTAATTACAGAATTTCTATTGTAGTTTTAACATAGTTTTAAAATCAGTTTTATTCTTTATATATGTCCATAGTAAGAGATTAGGAGAGACCGAAACTTCTTTACAACTATACGAACATATGTATTGGTTACTTTTTGCAAGATTATCTTAACATAAAAGTTTATATAAAAATTAAAACCTAGAAAGATAAAAGAGAAAAGAGAAAAGCAGAGATACATCTCTTAAAAAAAATTGAGCTTATTTTGAGAAATTGATCTACATATGTTTGCACTACAAAGTTTACCATATCAAATTTTAATTATTTATTTATTTTATTTCAGAATAATAATATATATTTCCTCCATTCGGAGATTATTGTTTTGAAATTTTTATTTATTTAATAAAGATTGTAGTTTTGTATTTTCAATGTAATATTATAGTTAGTTTCTCAATTTTATCCATCTTTATTAAAAAACTATTACATATAATAAAAAAAATCTTTTAAAATTATGTATTAAAGTAGGGTTATTTTGACATTGTAACTTTATTGTTAAAGTGTGTGAAAACTCTAAAACAACAATCTTTGTGGAACATAGAGAGTATATGTTGAGAGACTTAGGTGATGATTGTTTTAGTAGTTTTTAGCTTTAGTTTTTAGTTTTAAAATTTTGGTTTTTGATTTTTAGAATTTTACTTTTGATTTTTAGCTTCAGGTTTTAGATTTTAGATTTTAATTTTTGGTTTTTGGTTTTTGGTTTTTGGTTTTTAGATTTTAGTTTTTATATTAACTCAACATGTTTTAATTATTATGTTTTTTTAAAAAAAATATTAATTATATCAAAATGTAAAGCATAAAAATATAATTTAAATCAATGTTGATACATATTATATTAATATTAGCAAAAAGCTAAGAAAAATATATAAGAAGCTATGTGATCCTCCACAAAAATAAATAAAAACATAAATTTTGGTTTTCACTTAAAAGTTGATACAACATGTAAAAACTGGTTTATCTATA
>MU106262.1:0-54551 GCA_012274485.2 Sinapis alba
CAGATCTCGGCCCTTTCCTCCTCAAACTCGCTCGCGACGCGATAGCTTCAGGTGAAGGTCCCAACAAGGCTTTAGACTACGCGATCCGCGCGACGAAGTCGTTTGAGAGATGTTGCGCCGCCGCTGCTCCTCCCGTTCCCGGCGGAAGCGATGGTGGACCTGTTCTCGATCTCGCCATGAGTCTCCACGTCCTCGCCGCGATTTACTGCAGCCTCGGAAGGTTCGATGAAGCGGTCCCGCCGCTGGAGCGAGCCATCAAGGTTCCGGATCCGACGCGTGGTCCCGACCACTCTCTCGCAGCGTTTTCCGGACATATGCAACTCGGTGACACGTTGTCGATGTTAGGTCAGATCGATAGATCTATCTCTTGTTACGAGGAGGGTCTTAAGATTCAGATCCAGACTCTTGGCGAGACCGATCCACGAGTTGGTGAAACTTGCAGGTACTTATCCAATTAAACAACGCCACGTGGTTATTGACTGAAACTCCCTCTCCTTATATGTTTCAGGTACTTGGCTGAAGCTTATGTTCAAGCAATGCAGTTCAACAAAGCTGAAGAGTTATGTAAGAAAACTCTAGAGATCCACCGTGCACATAGTGAACCCGCTTCACTCGAGGAGGCAGCTGATAGGAGGCTGATGGCAATCATCTGCGAAGCTAAAGGAGACTACGAGAACGCACTCGAGCACCTTGTTCTTGCAAGTATGGCGATGATTGCGAGTGGGCAAGAATCGGAAGTTGCTTCAATCGATGTCAGCATTGGGAACATCTACATGTCCTTGTGTCGGTTTGATGAAGCTGTGTTCTCTTACCAGAAGGCTCTCACTGTATTCAAGTCCTCTAAGGGAGAGACTCATCCTACGGTTGCCTCAGTGTTTGTCAGATTGGCTGAGCTTTACCATAGGACAGGGAAACTCCGTGAGTCTAAGTCATACTGTGAGAATGCGTTGAGGATATACAACAAGCCTGTGCCTGGGACAACTGTGGAGGAGATTGCTGGTGGGTTAACCGAGATCTCTGCGATTTATGAGTCTGTAGATGAACCTGAGGAAGCTTTGAAGCTACTTCAGAAGTCCATGAAACTTCTTGAGGATAAACCAGGACAGCAGAGCGCCATTGCAGGTATAAAAGTAGACTTAAACCATACATGTTCTTCTATCTTGATGGTTATGCCGTGTCTTTGGTCTTAAATAGATCTTTGTGTTATAAAGCTTTTGTTATATTAGTTTGGCTTTGTATGTGAATACTTACAGGGTTAGAGGCACGGATGGGAGTAATGTATTACACATTGGGAAGATATGAAGACGCAAGAAACGCGTTTGAGAGCGCTGTGACAAAGCTGAGGGCAGCTGGTGAGAAGTCTGCCTTCTTCGGAGTTGTGTTGAACCAGATGGGGCTGGCATGCGTTCAGCTTTTCAAGATTGATGAGGCTGGTGAGCTGTTTGAAGAAGCAAGAGGGATTCTAGAACAAGAACGTGGTCCTTGCGATCAAGACACTCTCGGTGTTTACAGCAATCTGGCAGCTACGTATGACGCCATGGGAAGGTAATGTTAATGTCTTATGAAAACGATCTGACATAACACCATTGGTCTACTGGTTTATCAAAACCATAATCACAACTGGTTTGGGTTAAATTGAGTGGTATCTTCACCTTAAACCGGAATCAAAACCTGGTCGTAATGATATGAAAACTAGGAAAGCCCAAACAGTTCCCGGTTTAGACTTTTCTGTTTTTCAGTTTTTCGATTGAACCGGGTACAATTCATTACAGTTGAAATGGTTTGGTTTGGATATGTTTCTTGAATTGTTTTTTTCTTGAAGGATTGGTTGTATTAGACTATACAAAAGGAAACCAAATCAGATTTTTTGGAATGATTTTTCTCGGTATGGCTCCGGTTTAGTTTGAACCGGTTAAACCAGATTAGTAAAGACAATTCGTGTTTCTGATGGCTAATATGAATTTGCAGGATAGAAGATGCGATTGAGATATTAGAGCAGGTTCTGAAGCTGAGAGAGGAGAAGCTAGGGACTGCGAATCCTGATTTTGAGGATGAGAAAAAGCGTTTGGCAGAGCTTCTGAAGGAAGCAGGGCGGTCAAGGAACTATAAAGCCAAGTCGCTACAGAACCTAATTGATCCAAACGCAAGACCTACCAAGAAAGAGACTTCTGCTAAGAAATGGTCAGGCCTTGGTTTCAAGTTTTAAAGAACAAAGTAACCACAATAAATCATTCACACATATATTCAATATTATTATATTATTGTTATTTTATTTGATCTTTATTCTGTATCATAAATCTGAGGCTGATGCATTAATTTCCTGTATACTGTTATTATTTGAGTTTGGTGAACTACTGCTAAGTTGGTGAGCTGTTTGTATGAGTTTGAGAGTTTCTTTATTGCAGTCTCTTTTTCGAAATTATGTTTCTTGCTGTGCTTGTTTGTGTAAATTGTGCAGAAGTATAGATACTTGCAAGTCTTTGTCTTTGTCACTTGTACAAGTTTGATTTGAAAAGTACTAAAAGTAAATTGCATGACAAACAAACGCAGATTGAAACTTAATAGCATGATATACCAACACTCCACTAAAACATACCATTACAAATAAGGAATTTCAAGAAAGCTATTTGAAATTATCACTAATGCCACAAGTAAATTTATTTTTTTGTGCCACAAGTAAATTTGTTTACGCTGAATGTGTAATGTCAAGTCATAGTTTTCTTTGTTTGTTAGTTAAAAAAAATGTTTTCTTTGTTTGTTGGACCATGTCTGAAGGGTGCTTAGCAATCGTTCATTCGCAAATGAGTGCTATGAAGCCTAAAGATTTTTAAAACTCACTCCATTTTTTTTTAATTTAAATAACTTTTAGAATCAAATATTATCCAAATTCCACCTTATTTGCTACTTTATAATAGAACATAAAATAAAATTACTCTAAAATAACAGAATATATTTATTTTGTTCGTTAGTTCATTTTTTTATTTCAAAATGAAATGAAACTGGAATGAAACTTATTTTTGTTATGGAATGACTTAATTTTATTTTAAAAAACGGATAATATATTGTAAACGTTCTAACCGTCGCAACGTACCCGTTCTGAACACTGATCTAGAAGCTATAAGTTCGCCTAAGAGGGGTTAGGCATTTACGTTCTAATCTTATATCCTTTACACGTGTTGAGAATAGATACGATCGATCCACCTTCCTTATTCGCTTTGAGACGATAAATAGATATACTTTAGTAGACGAGTACGAATCTCTTCATTTACACTTAGCATAATACGAATCCATTTTCTTTCTTCTGATTTTCGATTTATTTTATCCAGATATATTTAATTTATGCAGTGTTTGCTCGATTGTTTCTTTTTAACCTAAAATATTTTTTTTAAAATATTTATATTTTTAAAAAAGTTTAAAAAATCTTTTCGTCTTCTTACTCCCATGCTATAATGCTGGTTTTAAATTGTAATATTCCTTGTAATTATTAAATGTCGAAAGGGGATGGAGTGTAATTATTGTTTACTTAAACTAGAGTGAAAAACGATATTCATTGAACTTTAAAAAAAAACGATATTCATTGCTATCGGTTAGAAATTTCTGTTTGTTTTCATATGTCGATTAATGATGTGCTGAACACATATATAATATGTGTATAGATAGATGTCATTGTTCGTCAATCTTAGAGTTCACCAAAAAGAAAATGTTGACAGGTTACTAATGATTATCTATTCTATTAAAAAAGAGAAAGTGTGACAAAACGGTAAAAATCGATCTTGTAAATATAATTTTTAAGAACCCTTCAAAATGCTTTAATGTCACTTGCATCACTTTTATTGGTTCACATTTTTTATGTTTTACTTATGAAAAAATTATATTGGTTTTAATAGTATTAGAGTAATTAGATACTCACTGTTAGTATATCACCGATAATATTGTTCCTAGAGGTCTATAATGAAAATGTCTGGATGTGTTGTGTTTTCTTGCAAAGAAAGAGATCATGCACATTCACAATTACAATGTATACCTTTTTGTTTGTTCTGTGGATCCTGTATTCATTCACATATTTTAATAAATACAGAATATCTATAATTTAATATTTTCTAACTCTATTATATTAATTTACAAATTTATTTTGAAAATTACCTCTAACTTATGTTTTATTATAATTTACGACATTTGTTTTTAATCATTTTAGAATCTTTTTGATGTCAATTTAGCCATTTTATATCAACACTAGTATGTATGTATTAGGCCTGAAACTGATCGAGTATCCATGGTATTTTAAGGTATCTAGATCCAGATCCTTATCCGGTGAATATATGATTTTATTATTTTTATTCGGATTCGGGATTCTACAATATCCGAGTATTGGATATTCTCCTAAAAATTGTAATATCCGGCAGATATCTAGATCCAGATTAAGATCCTTAAAATAAATAAATTAATATTAATATATATATATATATATATAAATAATAATTTAAAAATAAAATTAATATATTATTTTTAATTATTTTTAAATATATTATTACAAAACTTATACTTATATAATATTATAAAAATATAAATATAAATATAATAAATAAAATTAGTTTATATATATTAGTAATTTTGAAAGAATTATTTACGGATCCGGATATCCGGACTAAAAAAATCAAGATATTTGGATCAAGATTCAGTTTTGACAGATCCAATATTTACTATTCAGATTCAGATTTGGTCCTTTCGAATATCCAAAGTTTTGGAGCGAATCTGGATTAGATCTCGGATCGAATCCGGATTTTGGATAAAAGTTGAAGGCCTAGTACGTATGCAATAAACTACACCTTTTTTGTTTTTAAAAATCGAGTAAATGTCTCCTAGTAGACCAATGGTACGTCAAACTCGTTGTATAAAGATTAAGTCTATATATGTTACTGTTTTACCACATGTTCGATTAAATTGTATGAAATATATTCTGGTATATAAAAATATATACTTATCATCGTGAAATCTCGTATATTCTTAATAAGATTGATTATTCATTTGTATTCGTATAAACTGGGAAAATAATAATAACTACACATCATTACTCAGTTTATACTAAATTAAGAATATGTGACATGTTTATGACTATAAATTTGTTATTTCTGTTGATTTATTGAATCAATATATATATATATATATATATAGCCACATAAAAAAATATTGTATAAATGATCGAATCAGGGTTCACAGAGTTCACGCCGGCCACTCTTTGGAGTAGTTATTGATAGACAAATTCTAGATTAGTGTTCAAAAAAAAAAAAGAGACAAATTCTAGATGAATTATAAAATTTTAAAATACTATAGTTATTGGTTTATGAATTTATATTTTTAGTAAAATATATTATTATTGGTTTAATTTTTTTTAAAATTCCATTCAAATCTTTTCTTATTCAAAAATTTTAATTACCATTGATTTTGTAATTTTATTGTTATCTATACTATTATTTGCGAAGTGATTTTTCGCAACGGAGCTCTCACGTTAAAAGTTAGAGTGGTCAAAGCCGATACTATCCTTAATGAATCTATACTATTATTTGCGAAGTGGTTTTTCGCAACGGAGCTCTCACGTTAAAAGTTAGAGTGGTCAAAGTCGATACTACCCTTAATAAATTTTATATATAATTGATTATATAATCAAAAACGAATTTTTATTAATAATATTAATTTTTTATAAGATAACTCTTATATATTGTGTTGTTATCTTAAAACATATCTTTCAATTATAAAATTTTGAAAAGACAATTTATAATAATTAAGTGGTTAAAGTTAATATTACCTTTAATAAATTTTATATATAATTAAAAACAAATTTTAATTAATAATATTAAAATTTTATTAAATAAAATAATTCTTATATATATATTATAAACTAATAGATATTTATAAAATGATTAAGTCCGCATGTGCGGGCAAAACACCTAGTTAGAATGATAATTCTTTCTATTTTTACTCATAAGACTAAAATTTTAAAATATTATGTTTACTCACAAAATTTTAGAAACCCATGCAATAAAAATATACCACATACAAACAACTCTCACTCGTCTCTTCTCAGATCTCATTCAAACATTATTGATTACATCTTATGAAGTATCGATTTTGAGAATTATTTTTTACATTGTGAAGTTGTTTTTCTTCTTCTACTTTTGTTAGTTTTTGAATGTGTTCTAGATATGCAGCAAGAGAGAAGATGATGATCAACCATGTGCTTGTGGTCGGTTGGTAGCATGGCATTCCATAGATTTTTCGAGATCTGAGTTTGAATCCGTCCCTACTCAGATTATCGCAGTACGTGGTCACTGGGGTATTCACATGGCCCCCCAGCTCCCAGGGTCATAAAAAAAAAAGAGAAGATGATGCTGGTGAGTTTTTTGTGTTGTGATACATAGCAATGTGGTATATATATACTTTTTTCTACTTTAATAAAATTTAAAACTTTCCAGAAAATCTTGTATATATTACCTTAGAAGAATTTTTTTTGAGAAGGATATATATATCTAAATCTATAATAGTCAATAACAATCAATGAGAGAGAATGCAAATATTTGCTAAAACTACTTGGTTTTAAAAAAAATTAAAAGTCTATCAACTTTAAAGTTTATCAAACTCCACATAAATTTTGGTCCCAATAACTTCCCCTTAATAAATTAGATTCTCATATTATTAATTTTTTAAAAGTACATTTAAAAAGCTTTGATAGCATATTACAATAGTATTGTTTTCAGAACTGTTATGAAAGATCAATTTCTGATTTTTGTTAATGTTAATAGCACTTAATTAACGTCATTTTGAAAAATTAGAAGGCGGAAAGAAAAATTTACTGATACCATCAATACTTAAATGAAAATTAGATTTAAACGCCAAAATATGTTTTAAACGGTTTCAATAATATTATCAAGAACATATAATAGCCTTTTTCAAATGCTAAAATTTTTTTTTTTCAAAAATTAAAATTCAAACATTAAAACTCTAAACCTAAACTACACACCAAATCATAAACACTTAAATTTTATATCTAACACAATTTGTAATTTTCAAATTTCTTTAGTTTTATAATTTAACTTTACAACTAAGTCTTAAAATTTATATTTAACAATTAATTTTAACATTTATAAACCCTAAATTTAAAATCTAAATTCTAAACCTTATATCTAAACTCCAAACCCTATTCCCCAAATCCCAAATACATTACTTCAAACCCTTACGTACTATACTATAAATTATAAATCTAAACACTAAAACAAATATTGAACTCTAAACTTCAAACTCCATCTATTAAGTTTAGGGTACTATAATATAATTAAAAAAATTAATCCCTATTAAAGTTATTATTTTTTATAGAAGAAAAAAAAGTAGAAGGAAGATGGTAGATATCAACAATGGCTTAAAAAACTATAAAACTAGGTAAAAAATCGGTCACGGGTATTCTTGTAAATTGTGAAAACTTTTGGACTGGACTTGAACTTGAAATAGACTCGGTCCATTTACTCGCATCGGTGTCGAGTGACACCAATGAAGAGGTGTCGATCGACACTTCTTCATATCTCCAGCAACTTCCTCTCGTGAGTCAGATATACCACTCTTCAATAAAACAATCATAACTTTAGATCTAGCTAGGATCTTGAATCATGACCTCAAACCGCTGGAATTGGAAAGCTAACTCAAAGCTATATCTTGCGTACTAATATGAGCTCAATCTCATCGTGGGAAGTCGTCCATACATAGCTAAACTTTTGATGCATTTGTGGAGTTCTATACCTCAAATAGCTCCAAAATCTCTAAAGTTCTTCAAAATCTACATGAACCTGAAAAGACTGAAAAACAGATCCAAACACATACAATAAACTAGAAATAAGACTTATATCATGGTTAAAAGTGGTAAAAACCATGGTATATCAGCGTCTTTAAGTGATATGGGTGGTCGAGCTGAACATACTCTAGTCTTTAACGCTGTTAGGGCTGTACTATCGGTAGGGTTCATGATTCGAGATCTCACTTCCTTGAACCTGTTTATATAGAATCGACGTGTTTCTTTAGGTTCATGTATTATCTAGAAAAGGGCTCCTTATGAAACTTTTTCTTCAATGAAGATGGAGTAATGTTTAAGGAAGGCTATTACTATCTGGGTGAAATTATCTATGAAATTCCCTTCCAGCCCGACAAACCACTCAAGTGTGGTTCCTGTGAGGTTTTCTACAAAAATCCTGTAGTAACCTGCTTCTTTTTCCTCATCGTTAAGGTGAACTAGGGCTATCGTGAGCCTGAAAGCTCGTACGATGGGCTTTAAGGTCGGATCTTCCAGAAAATTATTTCTAGAAAATTTTAGGAATTTTATTTTTCTGTTGTCTTGGAGACACGCATTATCTACTGGAGTTCGTCGCGTCTTTTTGATCATGCGATCTATATCAAGCGTCAAACTATAAGCCATGTGGACTCTCGAGTTCAACCGCATTAAATTTATGTTAGTTCGTTCTACATATCTTTGGAAAGATTTTAAGTCGATTGATCTGTGTTCATTCATGTAAGGCAGCAGATCTGTTATTACTCGGCCGTTAGGCTGAGTTGTATGCGTCAGATCCTCGTTATTTGTTCAAGGTGGTCCATTGTTCTGAGATTCGGACTCTTGTAGTGTATTATGTCGCATAACTCGTGAGTTTGATCTGAACTCTGATGCTCTTGACCATTGTTGTCTTGCTGCTTCACGGCCAGGTGCTGGAGGTGGAGATCACTTGTTAACGACCCCAAACACTGGCATGGTCCGCAGTGGAGTTACAAGTGGTGAGAGATCTATAACGTTTATTTGTGTTGGACGAAGTCCAATATTCACCGTGGGGGGTGCTGACTCCTGGTTGTGGAACTAAAGGAGTAAAATTGAATAGCCGTCGAGTAGGTGAATTGAGATAGGCTGACTGATTAATCTTAGCGTTCACTTCACCTTGTAGTGATTGCCTTTGGGTTTCATTAAGAAGGTGTTCTTGTGTCTCGAGGAGAGCCACGAGAGTTTGAGCAGCTATTTCACTTTAGGATGTTCGATCCACGAGAGTGGTGAGCATCCTTTGGATCTCTGCTAATCCGTTCATCACAGGAGCGGAGAATTTGGTTGTTGACCTGATCTTGTTCCGGAGACTGATGAATTGTTGTTCGTTCCTAACCCGCATGTTGGTTTGGTTAGTAGGATAACTTACCGGTAAGATCGTAGGAGGAGTCACGCTGGTCGGGAGACATTTTGGAGTGAATGTTTGAGATCCATCAGTTATGGGAGTGCCACTAAGTTCTAGGTGGTGGTGGTGCTTTTGTGAGTCGGGACAACTTTGTCAGATCAGACAGGTGCGTTGTTGCGGATAGATTTGTTGGCTTTGTGAAACATTTCAGTCTAATAGATTTTTTGATCGGGCTCTTCCGCCAGAGATAGCTTTTTCTTATTTTCCCACAGACGGTACCAAAATATGGGGGCTAAATCTCATAGTTAAAAATTTAATATGAATAAAATAAGTTCTTATGAAAAGAGTGGGAAGGGTCTCCATGAGTAGATCTTTAAGACAGTATGCACGAACTGGACTGATATATTAATGTTAATGAATCTATAACACACCAAGAATAAAACACAAGAGAATACAAAAGAGATAAAGTAATCTAGATTTTGAGTGAGTATGTCCAAGATGGCGTATGTGATAATGATCTTGGATTTACCTTTTATGCTGATTACCTCACTGCAACTACTCCGCATATCTTGGATTCATGTTTTGTGCCTAACTCTGGAAATCTTGGCATGTTGTTTAATCGCTTGACTACAAGGTGATTGGGTCTTTAGTTGTAACCCACATACTTGGAGTCCGTTACCTCGGGCTGCAAGGTAGTCATCAGATAAAAAAAGTTGAGGTCTCCCAACAGATTATATCTTCATTGCCGGTCTATTCCGTTTTAATCGGATCATTCATAAGCCGGATTTATATAACAAATTCTGTTCTAACAAGAAGTGTCAAAAAGTTTAGTTTATAATAATTATAAAATATAAATGAAAAATTAAGCATTAAAAGCATGATTATTTCGGGGTTCTTATTTAAGAAACGTCTCTTAACTTTTTTTTATTCTTAGTTAAAGTTAAAAACGATTATTATATTACGATAAGAACCCTACCCTAAGAACCCCACCCTAAGAACCCTGCAATAATTATGGCCTTACATATCCATGTATCCTATTATAATGATTAACGACTAAACTAAAAGTTATGATCTCTCATTTGTTATTGTTATTGAATGAATTCATTTAGATAATAGATCGTTTATCATTGGTCTACCATAAGTTAGTTAAAAGGAACTATGTAAATGCCACGAAGTTTGTGATTATATAATAGTATATACAAGTTTCATAAATGTGTGTTAATTCAACTACCTTCCAAAGATAGTATTACAAAGTGATAATTACTGCTTACTCACATTTTACTTCGCACGGTGCATGTATGTATCATTGTATCTCACATCACATCATTTGTATTCATGGTCTCTCGCAGCTTTCTGTTGTTTTATCACTCTATATAAACACCACCCCTCGACCCAGCTTCTTCTCTGACTATTAGCTAAAATGGTTTCTCAAAACACTTAATTAATCTCGTTTCGTAGTTTCCTTCTTCTACACCACCATCATCTGTAACTTTAATTCCAATCGAAATTATGGCGTCTGCACAATTGAACCTTACTCGAAATATTGTGGCAATAATAGGTTAATATTTTCGATTATTCACATCTACACTTTTTTGAAACAAATTTCTTTTAAATATTTTGTGTTTTTTTTTTCACTTCATATATATGATCAAATTTCAGGGAATGTCATTGCTCTATGTTTGTTCTTATCACCAGCGTAAGTTTTTTTTTTGTTATTATTTAAATAAATTGTCTGAAACAATGAAACTACATATATATATGCACGAAGGGAGATTCATTTAACATTTATATAATTGATTTTCTTAATGAAAGGAAGATTGTTTCGTATATTCAAGATATGGTTTCTCTTGAAATATCTGAGTTTCTTTTGCTTTCATCACTTTTAAACATAAATAAGAAAATTTGTAGAATAAGAAAATTTGTAAATAAGTTGCTCTAAAAAAATTGTAGAATACGAAAAATTGTTACAAAACATAAATAATTTTTTTTTAATTATTAACTTTAACTAAAATACTCTCTGTTTTATTTTCATTTAGGCCAACATTCATACAGATTGTAAAAAAGAAGTCAACAGAGGAATATTCACCAATACCATATTTAGCGACTCTCATAAACTGCCTCGTTTGGGTTCTGTATGGGCTCCCTATGGTATGTCCAGACAACACACCGGTCCTTACAATCAACGGCACAGGGATCATAATCGAAGTTGTGTTCATTACCATTTTTTTCGTTTTCTGCGGCTGTCAGAAACAGCGTTTGGTAATAGCCGCTGTTTTAGCGGCTGAAACCGTTTTCGTGGCTGTTCTCACAGCGTTGGTCTTCACTCTACAACACACTACCAAAGAACGTTCGTTGAGCGTTGGAATCATCTGTTGCGTTTTCAACGTCATGATGTATGCTTCTCCATTATCTGTCATGGTATGTTTTTGTGGATTAATTAAAGTTATTGTTTTCTTGTTAATTATTTTTCCATTTTTTGTGATTCTATCTTTGGTGGTGAATAATTAATGATATTATGTATTTTTATAGAAATCTATTTTTGGCTGGCTACGTACATAAAATTTGCAGCTAAATTTTTGTTTTTTGGAAAAATAATTACATGAAAATATGAAGAAAATGGTAATAAAAACAAAAAGCGTGGAGTTCATGCCGTTTTGGCTGTCGCTAGCTGCGTTTCTAAACGCAGGCGTTTGGACAGTCTATGCACTCATGCCTTTCGATCCCTTCATCGCTGTGAGTTTTTCCTCAACTCTTTTTTCATCAAACTTTCATGATTTACCTCTTTAACATGTTGACAAAAAACACTAGATTTACCATTTATGTGTGCATCTATATTTCATAACTAGATTTAGCTATATAACTAGATTTAGTTATGCAAAAACGTCTATATATATAGCTGAATGAACGTTGTATAAGTGTTTGTCTTTTGTGCCAACAATTGTTTTTTTTTTTTGAAAAAATGCCAACAATTGTTGATATTTTATGATACTATATAGCCAACAATTGTTGATATTTTATGATACTATATTTAATCTATATACTAGATTTAACAACTCGAGAAATTCTCTTAGATAGCCCCTTTTAGGTTGTTTGTCACAAAAATAGCTTTTAAGGAAGAAAATGACCAAAATGTTTTTTTTAGAAACTAAAAAATTCATTTATATGCATTTATACCCCTAGGGTTAACTAATTTGGACTTTAAGGTTTAGAGTAAAGGGGTGGGTTTGGGGTTAGGGTTTCAAATTTCAAAAAAAAAATAAAAAAAAATCAAAATTTCAAAAAAAAAAAAGTCTATTTTGGTCATTTTATTTTTTGAGGGCTATTTTTGTGACAAAAACTTATAAATGGCTATTTAAGAGAATTGCCCATTTAACTATGATAAAGTAAAATAAATGAGAAGTTGTATGTTGATTTTTTTTTAATGGAGAAAACGAGTGTTTATCATTGTTTTTTGTAATTTTTTTTTTCTTTTTCAGATACCAAATGGAATTGGATGTGTATTTGGACTGGCCCAATTAATATTATACGCTTCTTACTTTCAATCAACGGCTTAGCTGCGTTTGATTTGATCTTCTCACACTATCAGCCTTTTCATTTAAGATAAAAACTTTTGTTACCCTATTTTGCAATCTTCGTTATTAATTCCAGTGTCTGTTATTTTAGGAGAAATGTATTCTTCTCAAAGTACTTGGTGTAATGTTATAACTTATAAGATTATGTGGGCTCAAAATAAATATTAATCTATCACCTTCATCATTGATAATATGGTGCCTAGGTTTTTAGGGGCTTGAGGTAAGCTTTCAGTTTTTTATATGATTACAAAATATTATAATTTTGCAGTTTAAATTACAAAGAATTTAAACAAAAAGTTCTGTAATCTTAAAAATTTAGCTAAATATAAATAAAGCAAGAATAAAGATATAGCAAAAGAGCGAGTCTTTAGCATGTCCTACGAGTGCGCTTGGCCTTAATAACCAACAAATCTCTTCTACAAATTCCAAATTTTCAACGACACAAAAACAAACTTTACAATACAGTTTTTAGAAGAAACTTCTTTGAAAGAAAAAAAAGTCACTTATAAAGAAAGGCATTATAAAAACTCTTTCTCAGAAAAGAAAGACGCTAATATACATAAAGAGATTATAAAAAAGGGAAATGGCAGGACCTGACCAAGCAGCGAAGCAGTCAAGTGAAGTGTTGTGCCAAAGGCGATCGTTAGGGATATGTCCTGTAAGAGCAGCGGCGGTTGGGTTTGTGATAATTGGTGGACTCGGCTACATGGTCTTGTACAGTAAAAAGAAGCCAGAAGCTTCAGCAGGTGACGTCGCTAAAGTTATATCAGGTGTCGCTGGTACTCCTGAGAATACTCGTCCTCGTAATTAACCCTTTTTGTTATATTTTTTTTCAATCGCGTAAAATTTAACATTATCTTCATATAGTCAAATCTTATAAATATTTCAAACATTGTTATCTTTGAATTTGTAATTGTTCAGTTATTTTCTCTTACAAAATTGAGTGTATAATCATATTTGGGTCATTAAATATACATGCACCGTACTTTATATAATGGTGATACAGGCTTTGTTACTGTAACTAAAACGGTTAGTTCTGTTGTCTGAAAATACATCATTTGTAACTCTATGGTACGATTCACTTGTGTGAACATTTAGATAATACATAGACTGTTGTTTTAAAATTATATATTTTTAATTAATTCGTGTAAAACTTTATTTTGAACACTATTAATTCGTGTAAATAAGAGTAGTTTATCACATACAGAAAAGAAAATTGAATAATATTGACTTTATATATCATTCTACTTTTAAGACTAGCTACTTAGTTATAACTAGAAACCTCAAAACTTAATCTGAGAAGTATAAGAGCGTGCATAATGCATAGTCACATATTATGGTTTCAAAAGAAAAAAAATGGCAACTAAATGTTATTCTATTAAGTGGTCTAGTTACCCATACTAGAATAGAATAACCAACAAAACAAAGACTTCTATAAAAAAACTGAACAATTTTAGTTAGACTCAACAATTTCGTTTTGCCCTCAGAAACATAAAATATCGTGAAGTAATGAAATTTTCTTTTCAATTCTTATATCTCTTTCGACTCTGTCAAGAGAGTCGACCATGGCTGAAATTTTCTTTTATCATTGCTATCAAGTTTTTACAGCCTGTTCCAAAATTTATGCATTATGAATGATATAATATGCTCTCCATTCTCCAACTTAACTTCTGGCTCTGAATGCAATGTAAATTCTCTTGGTCTTTAATTTCTTGTACCCATGAATTGAGTTTGTCTAGAGATATCTTTTCAAACTCATCCACATCCATAAAGATAGATGTGGAGGTCCAAGAACCATACATCAAGCATATCTTCTCTAAGCGTAAGACTTGAGTTATCACTGTTGGCGGTTGAGTAGATTATCAAGCTGTGCATTTGCCCTAAACCATGCTTGTCATTCTCTTTCATCATATCTGATCAGTTCTAGTGGGTCTCTGTCAATCTCACTGAATAATTTATCATTCTTTGCTTTCTAGAGATACCAAATCATCCATGGATAAATTAAGATCTTTGTCCATTATCGGATCTTCAGTACTCTCCTTCCTCCAGAAAGATAATCCAAATTAGTGTATATGCTATACACAAAATTTTTTTAATATATACAACTTAATACTTGTACATAAATTTAATATATTAAATAGTAAATCTTCTTCTAAATATACAAATATTACTTAGAACATGTATTATCAAACCATAAATAGTGTACACATGTTATTTACAATCTATATATTTAATTTTTAGTTTATAATTTGATTTATTTGTATTAAATTTTATTTATAATAGTTCATATTTAAATTAATTATATCAATTTTAAATCAAATTAGTTCTGATAAAGTTTAAAATTTAGTTACAAACCAAATTGAATGTAAGTCTACTATACAGATTTCATCATTACTTTCAAAATTTGCAAAGTCTTAAGTGTTAAAAATATAGTTTTTGGTCATAATAAGTGAATTAATAGTAATCTCGCTATCATTTTAAGTTATTATTACGTTTGGTTTTCTTAAAAATACTATTTTAAAATATTATGGGTGTACATGCATCTTTTATCACTCTAGATTTTTTGTGGAAATTCCTTTTTCTCAATCATAGTAAATAACAAGGTAAAAATATTAAAAAGACATGCGATTGTCTTCTTACAAAGGTATTGCAAGAGAAATACTACAGACTTAGTCGCCTTTGCGATCAGGTGCTATTGAATGCTTTTTTATGTTTAGACAAGTTTACTGGCAACTAGACTGTGAATGATTTCATTCATAGAAAGCGTAAAGAGTGGGATGCGGAGATGCTGAAGAACCTTGTAGCACCATAGGATATACCACTGATTTGGAGTCTGTATGTGAGCCAATCCGTTCAAGGTGATTAGTTTTGTTGGAGTTATACAAAAAATGGTCAATATACTGTAAAATCAGTATATTGGGTGGTTAGGATTATCTTAAATGCGGAATCTGAGGTAATATTAATTATATAAACATTGACAGTAATTCAAAAACTTCATTTTTATGTGGAATCAGATGTATACAAGGCATATTTAGTAGAAGCAATGTGGTACAAAGGAGGATACAAACCAAATTTAAAAGAATACATGCAAAATGCTTGAATTTCAATCTCGTCCCCAACAATATTTGTTCACTTCTACTGTGTATTCTCCAACCAACTCTCTGTTCAAGTCTTGGAGACTTTGTCCGAACACCAACAAAACATCGCCAGATGCTCTTCCTCTGTGTTCCGTCTAGCCAACGACCTTGTAACCTCACCGGTAAATCAATTTCTTCCAAGTTTTTAAATTTTAGCTCAACTTTAAAAATTATTAGTCGAAGCTTGTCACCAGTTGTAACCGCTTTTCCTGTTTGCACCAAACCACTTTTTTATTATTATAGCCATCGGTTTATTACTACGTACAATACAACAGAAATTTTATCACTTTGTAAAAACTACCTTAACACTATGATTACAATTTCCACCACCTGTATTCTGAGAATTGCATTTAAACATTTTATTAGAAAATTGAACTCTACAGATATGCATGTACGTACTTGTGAAATATTTTTTTTTGGTAAAATGTTAAGATTACTTGTGAAATAATTTATATTATGATTGTCTTATATTTTATGAATATATGTATATATAGGATGAAATGACGAGAGGAAATGTCCTCAAATCGATCCAATGTTACATGAACAAGACCGGAGTTTCAGAAGAGGAAGCACGCATGTACATGCAAAAGATGATCAACGACATGTGGGATGAAATTAATGAACAATGAAAAAATAGAAAATAAATCCTTCAAGATTTTGCTGAAACAGTAATGAATTTGGCACATATGTCGCAATGCATATATCAATATGGACATGGCCATGGCTGTCCAGAGAAATCCAAAATCAACGATCGTGTCATGTCCTTACTTTTTAACCCCATTCCTCTAGACTGACTTGTATACTAAATATGTTTTTAAATAATTTGTTGGTCTTATTAGACTTTGGTCTTTGGACTCATAAAAGATGGAATAAGTTCTAAGAATGTAGGAGCCTGAAATGTTTTAGTAGCTACTTTGAGTGTTTTATGTTTGCTGCAAGTCCTCCGAATATGTAAGAGGCAGTTGCTTTTGTACATAATCGGCTGTTTAAGGCCACTCAAGTAATAAAAACAAATTAGTCTCATCATTCAACTTTTATTGTTAAGGTTTTGATTCAATTCACGTTTCACTTCAATTCGATTAGAACGTGATATGCGTTCAGATTAGACTATCCTAGTAGGTAATAGAAAGCAAAAGCACACAAAATGTTATCAAGATTTCGTTTCTACTAAGGAAAGAAATAAACTATCATGCGTATACTATTGATCAATGTGATACAATGTGAAAAAGAATACTACTGCGATTACAAAGAAGACTCAGTCTTTACCCCTTGGTGAACCTTGAGGACACGCAATCCTCACCGGAGGGAGCTTATAATCTCAAGAATGTGATCACCACTGAATCTCTCTTTCTGTTTCTCTCCTGTTGTGGATGATGAAGATGATTTGGTGTGGCCATTAGGCTTTGTAACAAACTTTTGAACTCAGCCAACTCGACATGTAATGGACTTAGATTCGTACCTCAGTTGAGCCATGACAGCTCAAACAGTCACATGCTTCTCTAGGCAACCTTATTAGTAAACCCACATGAACCAAAAAGCAGTCAAATCAAAGAGTTTGACCGGAAGATTCAAGGGTCGCCGCAAAGAAGAAACGCAATTTGGAAAGCAAAAGTGGTGATCGGTAAGAGTTGTATACAATTCCTAATTCGGTTTTGTCCAAACGGATTAAACCGAGATGGATACTACTAGTGATGATAATGGCTTCGTTTGCCAGGTCCTCTAAGAAACACATTACAACCAATCCGAAGAAAGAAATCAAGTTACATAGTACAATAACATTTGCACCACTGATTCATCAGACACTTGCATATGTTTTCGAAATCAGAATCAACCCACAAGTTCTTTCAGACACGCGATTCCATTTTCTTGACAGCATTCTCGATGGCTGGAATATTTTTCTTGAACGTTGACCATTGTTCATCTGTTAAGCTTATTCCTGCATACAAAAATATATATCCATTATTGGCTGCTAAAACACATTGTGAGGTTCATCGCCATTCAAAACCTGCAAGCTGCTAAGTCCTCATTTTCAAAGAAAGACTAAAAAAAGCTTAGGGAGCCGTAAGTTTAGTATCAACTGGAGAATTGTTACATAATCTACAGAAGAAAATTTAATTTTTTTAACAAAATAGAAAAATATGTTTTAGCATTTTGGGTGGAAACTTGATATAACCAAAACAAAAGGAATGTTAAAAGTGGTGTTTTACCTTTAGAAGAAGGAAGCTCTTTGCCATCTTTCTTGTAATACTCTCTGATAGAGACCAAAGCCTTTCCTCTAAACTCCTGAATCGTCACTCTCCTCTTATCCGACAGCTAAAAGACAAAACCCACAAAACATTCGACTTACATAAGACACTATCATTGATTGGTTGATTCAGTATGAGATATAATTAGCTTACCCGGCAAATGATGAGATCGCCGTCATCGTCCAACTCCTTGTCTCCCTTAGCTCTTCCATCTTCTTCTTCCTCATCCTTGTCTTGTTGTTGTTTTGATTCCACTTCTTCGAGGAATGACTTGACGATGCCTCGTACGTATGCCTTGTGAGATTTGTCTGAGAGATCGATTCCGAGTCTCTCCGAAGCGAGATTACGGACCTTGAACTCTGTCATCTCCGTCATGTCTGATTCCTTCAGAATCTCTCGCACCGTTTCCTCGATCTTCACCTTGCTTTCTTCATCCATCTTCAGGTTTTTTTTTTTCTTTTTGCGGCGGCTTCTATGAGAATTCTGTCGTGTAGTTTAAAAACGGAGGTTAACCAAATTAGGTAATCGGATATTTATATTACCCGGTTCGGTTCCGGTTCAACGGTGACGTTTCAATGATCATACGTGGCATCAAGTAGCTCACTCTACGTAGCAGTTGAGTGAGCCCAATACTTTAGCGACTCAGCTTGATGACAATCTATTCGGTTAACCAATATCTGAACTGAAATGTAAACTTCTCCAATTATTATTGGGGTGCAAACCCCACAACTATTGCTTTGCAATTTTTTTTTTCTTTGTAAATCTTATAGGAGATTTTAGGCATGTATGTTCGGACTTCCAATCAGATTTTTTTGAAAAAGAAATTTAATTTTATTCAAATATTATAAAAATTTTGGTTTAGAATCGATTCAGTTTATTTGAATTCAGTTCAGATACAGTAACATAGTGAAAGTATAGTGATTATATTTTAAATTTCGATTCAGTTCTTTTTTTATTTCAGTTACCCAAATACTTATTTATAACTCAAAGTATATATTTAAGTTAACAAACTTCAAAAAGTTAAACAATTTGCATTAACAAAAGTTTGGTGATATGATTAAGTAGTTATTAAGAGAAGAGAACTAAGTTAAAAATAATAATTAATAACTCCATAAATATATAAAACATCATTTAAACTTTTAAAAAATATATTTAAATTCTTTTATCAGCTCCAAATCGAGAAAATTGGAAAAGTACATTCTAGTGTACCCGGAGAAAAGACTAGTGCAAGATTACAACAAATTGAAAACAACAAGCAAATCTAAACAGTAAATGAGAAAGATCATGAGAAAGAAGGATGAAAGCAAACTTCCACTCAAATGGACACTGGTGACTCCTAGATCCAGTTATCGAAGCTGCACAAAGACTGTGGTGTACAAGCCCAGTCGACCACTCGTCTGCCATCAAAGAAATAGTCGCCTCCAAGCCCCAGAAGCTTAATTTTGTCCTTCAGACGAGGCTTATCTCATATCTTAGCTAATGACTTTCTTAATCGTTTCATAGCTTAGATTTTTGTACTCATACGCAGTAGAATATCTTTTATTAACTCTTGATCTATATTCAATAAAAACTTGTCCGGTCTAATTATATATGCCTTGGTTAGTTCATATAACTACCATTTTGCTTATAGATCAATCCTCAACACAGTTTAAGTCATACAAATCTGAAGTTCCATTTCCCTAGACCATTCTATCTACATTTATGCAAGTAGTTGCTAGATCTTACCTTTGCCACATCCACATAGTTGGTTAGCTCATTGGTCCTTCATTGAACCGAATTTTCCCTAGCTTTCTCTACTGAAGCATGCGGCTTAATAAGTCTCTTTTTGGTCCTGGACTTTGTTCATGCATCAAAACATTCCCTTCGGTACTTAGTCATTCAACCAACCATCCTCATAGACTAAGTAACCTTTAAAAGTCTTCATAATCAGTGGTGATGTGCACACAGTCCTTCCTGACTTATATGTCATCCCCGCATCCTTTTGACTTATCGGCGGTCATCATCATAAGTCCATACTTTAGACTGACATGCCCATTGTATCTTAAGTCAATCGACCAAACACCTCCACATGACTTGGATCTGATGAGTCTTCATGCTTACTTGACCGGCCATGTAATTAGATCTCAATCAAGCCTGATCAGTCTTATCCTCAAAGACCGATGCATCCCCTAATCAAGTTAGGACGAATCATTCAACCCATTATCCTTAGATCATGGCCGAAATTACCCAAACCGGATCATTCCATACTCATGCTTCTTTGTCGATCTGATGCTTGGACTATAATCGAGGTTGATGCATATGATGCCTTAACCAACACACCCTTTCATTAAGGAACACTTGCAACCTTTGACTAACCCATTCATCAGACCATCAATCCAAGGTCGTATGGTGGCTGATAAGATGGCTGTTGGTTGTTCCGACTGACCATGTGTGGTTCAGTACCTCAACAGTTTGCCCATCATACGATCATAACCACCTGTTAGTAGTAACCATCTTGATGAAGGGTCGCGACTCTTCATGCTTGGCTCTAGATCGTGGCTATTCAGACCCATCCCTAGATCGATGCCTTTTTTCTTTAAGCCTAGATCGACTCGCCCCCATGGTCTAGTGCCTCGAACCTAGGTGCTGATCAATTTATCTTACCCTACAATTAACCCGCATGGCCATAGTGCACCCACACAACCTAATTGATCTCTCTCCATAACTTGGGTCTTTTTCCTCCAACGTGCATCCTTGTATGATAAAGCGGTTTAAATTCAACCAGTAACCACCTTCATGAACCGGATCTATGTCCATCCATGATCAATTCAAACACAACCCATGACTCGCCATCAATATCTAGCTGATGCATCACATCCAAATATCTCCTAACATGGGAGAGTCAAGCCCACCTTGATCTGATCCAGACCTCCATGTCTCAGATCCTTCACTCCCAATAATGAGTATACATATGATTCTCTTGAGCGGTTATTATTCTAATCATTCATGCTTCTTCACTTATGATGGTCAATCTCTCTCCGTATATGAGTTGGATCCATGATCCAAGACCCATCATATCTTGACGGCCACTCACACCATTAAAATTCTTCTCTTTCTCTAGAAAATTGTAGTCATCGTGAACTGAGATATCTACCCATGAATCAGTTTCATGATCTTTGAGTAAGTCTGGATCACCCATTGATCATATTTGCCACATATAAAACCATGTGCCTTGACTTCTTACTGGTCGGCCTTACTTTCCAAACACATACATAGCCCAAAGATGTATTATGTAATCCATGATCACAGCCCTCAGAAGGCCATGCATCGATTTTCCTTGATTCCATAAACCGGCTTTATTCCAGCATTTGGGCGAGTCTCCGTCTTGCACTGACCAGACTGCCTTCTTTTCTCTTTCTCCTTATAATTTTGTGTGTTTTAGGCTGTCCAAGAAAGTATGGGTGTGTCTCTATAACCACAAAATTCCCTTCTTTTTTATAGGAAGAGGAGCAGTTCCCTCCCTAAGGATTGCACCCTTTCGTGACAGATATTGGTCATTAATTAAATCAATGGTCCAGATCGCATCCTTTGGCCTCAACCGCCCCTGACCTACCTCACCTACCACCTAGAGTGCCAGTCCATCCAGCTAGGTCAGTACTCAACCAGCTTGGTCAACTAGGTTGAGCTGACTTCTAGCTCGCCCAGCTAGCTCAGCTAGGTTGAGCTGACTTCTAGCTCTCCCAGCTAGCTCAGCTAGTAATCCACTTAGTGTGAGCTGGTGGGTAAGTGGTCAGCTGATACAGTGGATAACTTAGATACTCTAGTTCATCCAGTGAGTAGCTCAGCTACTCAAACTTGTACAGATCATTATCATTATCTCGTTTCATCCGTCTAAGCCCGATGGTCCAATTCTCAACCAAGCCTAAGCTTTTCCTGGTTGTTCCCTTCATCATATCATGTTATTGATTACTTCATGTGATAATTAAGGCAGTGACGTTTGTAACAAAATGTCTACGCTCTATATAAAGTTACAGGAACGGGGATGTTACACTTGTTCTTTTGCTCTTTCACTAGTATTACTTTATTCTTGTTCTCTTAGCGTAGCGTATCATGGTCCATGATTTGCTATGTCAGGAGTATTCTTGGGACTTTATAGTTTTTTTTTTTTTTTATGTTTCTGTGTGGCTTTTGTGTGTTATCTTTCTAATATTCTATGGGAGCAACAGTCATTAGCTCAAGTCTTGATCCATTGACCTTAATCGTTTATCTTTGGTGCATTTGTATCCAATATATTCATTTTCCATTATGTCAGATTAGAAATCTTGCCATTGACACATGGTGTAGTGTCTCCGGCTTCGTGTTGCACCATATTTGTCATCAATGATCTCTTTTTAGTGGTTTAAGAGGTCCTACGCGACACGGTATTATCTCTTTAGGAATGGTTTCGGTTCAGGTAAGTGAATCTCTTTGTTTCCATAGGCCGTGGTGCTCTTATTACGGACCAGTCAAGATGCGAGTTAGTTTGGGCTTGGCTTAGCTTTGTTAACCCTCGTTTTCCGTTTTTGATACTAGCTTTTGGCTTCTCTAGATGCTTCTGATGGTATATTTACAGTGTTTCACTTCATTGGTAAAATTGTTAATGCTACATTATTGAAGTGTGCTATTATGTAAAAAATGTTTTCTTTTAGTTTAGAGTCTACTTTGTGGTTTAAATGTACGTGAGAATGTCTAGCTCTTGGCTCCAATTTTTATTCGACTTAGTTTTTCTTAACATTATTTGTAGGCTTGGTTTGAAGGATCAATCCATCCTCGTATAAAGATAAGTTAATTGTGTGTAATGAACTTTTGTCTTATGATGTTTAATTTCAGTTTTCAGATGACAAAATAATGTACTAATATATTCCTAAATTTTAAACTGAACTAGTTATAAAACTAATCAAATTTCAAATTAAAAATAAATAAATTTAATCAAAATTAACTAAAAATATAAGTTCTTAGATAAAATTAAACAGAAACAAAAATCTTGTTAATTTGATAGAATTTTATTAACTAAACTAAACAAATGCTAAACATAACATTTTGTGCTAACTGAACTAAGAAAACAAATAAGTTGAATCGAATTTAAAGGTGGGCAAAAACCCGAACCAAACTGAACTCGAACCGATCCAAACCAAAATATATATTTAAACCATTTGGTTAAAATTTCATCAACCAAAACGGTTTGGTTTTTAAACCGAACGTAACAAAAAAACATGAAATGTTTCTTTAATTAGATTAACTAAATATACTAATAATATTAATAATATTAAGATTTAGATATTTATCCATTTAACATAAACAACTAAATATAATTCCAAATGAATAGAAAAAACATAACTAAAATAAAAATTTACCTATAATATTTATATTATTTTGAAAATAATAATATAAAATTATTATATTATTATATTATATTTTTATATTTTATTTATGTTTGTCTTTATGTTCAATTATGGAGAAAATAATGATTCACTAAGTGATGATTTGTTTTATGTTTATACAAATTATATTTCTATAACCAAACTAAAATACAACAAAAGAATCAGTTCAATTATACTGAGTAAAGACAAATTAAAATGAACAGAACACTCACCAAACAAAACTAACCATACACAAACCAAACCAAATTAGACCAAACACAAAACAAACTAAACTAATTTCGGTTGACTCTGGTTTAAGAAATCCAAATAAATCGAATTTAAACCAAAATGCCCGCCCTCTACCTAACCCTTCAGTTCCGTTTGGGCAGAACCCACAACCTATTCACAAATGTTTCACTATATGAAATACCTTAGGTTCTAAGGGCACTATAGCAACTTCACATCTACGTTTATGCGTCAAACTGCGTTACCTGTGATTCTGTGAATGACACTAGTAACTCGGTCACCAGAATTGACAAATGAGAATAATCTCTTCCATAATATAACTTCTCGTTTCAGATTTTTCTTTTTCCAGAACTGCGTTCTAATGCAGTGGCCTGACTGAACATATAATCTCCAAAACTCGTGGAGAAGACAAAAGATAGATAACTTACTAGTTTATTTACTGTTTTTTAAAACTGAACTAGTTGTTTCCTTCGTCATCTATTTACGCATTTGTCACTTGCACTTTTCCTTGTCCTTGTCCTTGTGGTGAGCTCCGGTGTTAGAAGAAGCGGCTGTTTCAACATATTGCTCGGCGAGTTTCTTGATCTTGTCGCCTTCTTTGATCAAGAAGTTAGCACTCTTGGCTTTGCTATGATACTTCATCACTTTCTCTCTGGTTTTCGTCACTGCCCATCTGTATTGATCCACGTTTATCACTCCGCTCTTGCACAGTGGTCTGATATGTTCTTTGATGTATGCTTCAACCTAAAATAGACAAAACGGTAATCAACACATGAAATGAGCAATTTTAACTTAAGAAATTTGATAGCTTTTATTACCTTCTTGGTGATGGAGTCACTGAACCCATCATCTTTGCTTTTCTCTTCTTTAGACGGCTTCTCGCTTGGATTACAGTTTGGAATCCTGTTGGGAAGTTTTTTCTCTTGAATGGAAGACTTCTCGAAGTTTGAAGCAATGAACTCTCTGTGCGTGTTGCTTTCGCACTCTGAATCAGGTGCTTTAGCTTGAAGACCATTATCAGCAGATCCTTCAATGAGAGGTTTCTCAACTAGTTTCTCTGTCCCAGGTCCGTACAGTTCTTCACATTCAGCTAAAGAAAGGATCTCACCGCCCTCTCCTTCTCCCTCGCCCTCAGCCTCAGCTTCAGCTTCAGGTAAAGGCTCCATAGGAACAAAGCTCTTCCCATCTTCACCATTTGTTGTCCCTTCCTGGTTTATTGTTGTTTCTTCATTCCCCAAGACTTCAGATTGATTTAGAACTTTCTCAGGTTGAACAGTGGATAAAACTACCTTCACCTTAGTCAAACCTTCATCCTGCTGTGTTTCTGAAGCTTTTGTAGCCTTGGTAGCACCAATATAGTCTTCGTCATCCAGCTCATACTCAAAATCCCCAAAGATGTCTGTATCAGGAACTGAACCAATGTCCAGTGCATTATCTGGGCCTACCTCCCTAACTTTGTCCAAAGAATCTTTATCTGGAGGAACTTCTGATGAACGGTTCGGACTGTTTGGTGGTGAATCAACAAGACCTGCTGCTCTGAGCGCTTGAAGAACGGCAAGATCATCTGAATCTTTATCATCAACATGTTCTATTCCGTTATTAGACAGTGGCGATGAAGTATTTGGGTCTACAGCACTATTGTCCATCGCTTTGCTCTCTGAATGGTGCAGTATTTCTTGTGAGCATAGATTCAGATACACAACTTTGCTACTTGATTTGTCAGCGATCACTTTCTCAATGTTTATAGCATCTGCAACGGCTAGTTCTGTCGCTGCACTTCTTCGAACTTCCAGAAGATTTTCTTTCTTCAATAAATATTCTGTCAAGCGATATAGTTGTGCCTGCAGCAAGAGTGATTACATTTATCTTTATCGCTTATGAACAAAAACAACGCATAATCGTTATAGAAGCACACATGGCACTGATGAAGCAATAGCTACAGACAAGCATGGTATCGTGTATTGTTTTCCAAAAAATAATTCTGATCCACGAATCGGGACCAAAGAAAAAAACTTATATAATCACAATCTTACAAAAATTAGAGCAGATATCTCGCAGAAGTATCAAATACAATATGAAATGACCTAATATTTGCAAAGTAGACCTCTCTTTCATATGTGTATATCTCTACTACGTGAAACATGTAATAATAGCTCAAGCGTATTCTACCATCAAACCTAAAGCTAACAAGAATATCAAAAAAGTGACCTCCGCTTCAATATCTGGAAACCAGGTAACTACTAAATAAGTTATTATGAGCCTATAAATCATCAATACCACGAGAATTAGAACTTAAGAAAAAAAAGCTATTCACATACCTGCCTAACTGCAACAGGAACTTTATTATGGCGACTGGTCGCCAGGCTTGGCCTCATATCAGCTGGAAGTTGAGCCTGATAGCAATCATGGAAACAAACAAGCAACAATTTCAAAACAACAGATATGTACAAGCTGACAAGGCAAGGGCTGAGAATCACACACCAATAATGGATAATTCCCTTTGAGCTCAGGAGAGCCTTCTTTGTCTTCGCTTGAGTTGCTTCCCGCTAAAGCTTTCTTTCTTGCAAGAACCTGCAATGCCCATTTCCTTTTGTCTTTCTTCAGCTCATCTGCATTCTCAAAAATAGGCGGTTTGCTTCCCGAGTTTATTTTTGATCCAGCAGCATTTGAGTTGCTCCCCTTGACATCACTGCTCTTTAGTAAGGTCTTTGCACTGTTTTGAGAGATCCCCGTTTCTTTCGACCCCACAAGAGGTTTGATATCATGATTTCTCGGGAACACAGAGGTATCTGCCAAATATAATCTGGAGAGAATAGGATCTGAAGCCTGTGGGATTTCAGGTGAAACGTTTGTCTCGGTGTCAGCTGGTTTCTTCTTCAAGAGGCTAAGAACAGACTTCAGAGTCTCAATTTTCTCAGGCTTTCCAGCTTTCATGCACCGATGCTTCCAGAACTCGACTTCACAGTCCCGATGCCATGCAGTTTTCCGCTTCCCATTTGAATCTGCATAAATTTTCTTAGTGAGATTCTCTCGGACTTTTCCTTTCTGCAGCATCAACTTCTTTGCCTTCAATGCCAGAGCCGGAAGTTTTCTAGGTGCTTCATCCGTTTTGGAACCTGCCACAGCAGCTCTGAAGGCGGCCAAGAGTTTTGGATCAAATTGGTCTTTTCTGATGTCTTCCATTGATTTGTTACGAACGGCCTCTCTTATTTCTTTCCTTAGTTTCTCAACCAGAACCAATGACTCTTTATCATCTTCCGGTGTCTTCTTAATCTTCTTCACCCTCAAACCAACAGCAGTCTCTCCTGAAGAAGACTTATCCGTAGTATTTGGAAGCGTGGGTTTCTTTTTACTCCCAAATCCTTTAACAATGCTGAATATATCAACAGTTGTATTGTTTGAAGGGGATCTGCTCTGCTGCTGAATGGTAACTTTTTCTTCCATTTCCTCAAGCTTTGGTTTAACGAGACGTTCAGCAATCTCAGCCTTAGTTTTCAAATTGTCATCATCACCACTGGTAAAGAAATGGCAGAAAGAAATGACACACGCTCAAACATTTGACACGAATCAGAGTAAAGAGGCAATGATGGTACCAAGAAATGAAGGTTTCATCTGTGAAACTGACCTGCAATCTGAATGTTTTCTCTTCAAGCTGACAACACTAGCAACATCTGAATTGGAAACGGCTGTACTGGAAAGAGCTGGCAAACACAATACATCATGTAGGACCATGTTAAACTATGCAGATGCAGGTAATGATCCAATTGTATGTTTCTTACATTTCTCAACATTGATCGGCAGACACTCCTTTTCTTCAAATCCTGTAACGGGGTCTAGAGTTGCATAAAAGATAAAATTATCACGCCAAGAAGCAACAAGGGACAAAACATATTCGTTACAAGAACGTACAACTAAGCCTCAGAGAACTTTGTATTACTAATCAATATACCTGCTCTAATCTCCATCTGTACAGCAAACAATGGCTGATTTGAATCAAGTGGTAGTTCAGATGATAATTGATGTGGTAAGGACTGCACGAGCTCCGATTTTCCTGGGACCTGCTCTGTATTTTCCTTCGTACAACATATTTCCAGCTGCGAGTTATCAGGATCTCCGTATACCTTAGCTTGAACTAACGATGCAGTTGTATCACTTGGTTTCATAGGCCACTCGTCTCCTTTGACTGTTGATACGACAAGGGCTGTCTCGCCATCATCAGCAACTGTGACTGAAAAATTTCCAGAGTAAATAGCCTCGACGGAGCATCCGCTATTTGTGCTTTCAGGAATCTCCAGGGGTATTGCTGTCTCCATTGGTGAAGCATCAGATTCAAGTGGTTTTTCACTTGAGAGACACCTGTTCACACACAAAGGACGAGAGACTATGACAAGATAACTGAAAAACATAGAGAAGGGGGATAATATGGCTAAGTATTAGAATTTTTTACTCAGATTTGGTTATTGCATTTTTTCTATTTAGCAAATCAGTGAAAGGCTGGAAGCTCTCCAATAAAATATGTCTGTCTAATCGGCTAGTACTAACGAAGACAATAAAATGAAGGCGGCGCTGGTGAAATATACCAAATCATATTTCATGCAATCATCTATAGTCATTATATGAATGGAACCTACCTCGGACATACCCATGTATCTTCTGATGCGATTTCCAGATCAAAGCCCACACAAATAGCATGATACCTGTTAGGACATAGCAAATAGAAGAATATAACAACTAGAAGGTAACTTTTATGATCAAATTATAAGACCATATAAGAATTCTCTAAAGATGAACAATCTAGAACAATAGATAGGTAAGAACATCCACGTGAAAGGTTTGTTGTTGACATCATATTATGAACTTTCTTCTTGCGATGGTGATCGTTAAAAACCGGCAGGGAAACTAAGCTATAAAACACAATAATCTTTATCTAAAGACATAGAAGACACAAACATTATATGGCACTGTAACAGCTTAGAGAGCACCAGAAGTTCACCAGACAGAACTTCAGTGATCCAACAAAGGAGGTAAAAGAAACCAACATGACAGATTACACATAAGAAACATGCCATGAATAAGGTTCAACAGGTAATAGTTACCATGTGTCACAAGAATCACAAGCAATTGATGTATCGAGGTTGGAATCCCCTCCAATGTAATTGAAGGTGTTACGGATCTTGCAGAGATCTCCATCTAAACAGATAACTGCCTACAAAATGATTAGGAAAGGTAAACAACGTAGTTTGTAGCGACTTGGAAAAGGCATAAATGATAATACTAACATTTTCGTCAATATAGTGTGAAGGAGAAGAGAGGGCGTCAGTCTCCTCCTCAATGCACCAATCTTCATCTCTGCATGTATTTGATAATTAAGCTTAACCTCAGCAGATCACAGCAGTTTTTTCAGCATTACAGTAATATATGGTACAGATTTTCATTTTGAACTTCTCAATCACTTGATCATGTTATGTTATTTAGTATCTATTCGTTAATGATAAACCAGTCAACAAAGACACCAGTTAGATAGTTCAGGAAAGTAAAGTTCTTCAGCGAAGAAAAGGGAAACATGAAAATAGTACCCTGATAACGAAACCTCATCAACCTTGCTGCTTTCCCCAGAATCATTCACCTTCACAATCAAACCAAAAAAAAACACGTTAGCTAACCCAAGAGCTCCACTTACAAAAAATGATCAAAATGTAGAGATAAAAAGAAACAGATATGAGATTACTTACAGGGACACATGTAATCAACTGAAACTCTCTCTGACAGAGAGGGCAGAGGTTCATAATCGAAGACCAATTATCAATGCATTCAAAGCAGAACCTGAAGTTTATCAGACATAGACACCAATTATCAATCTGCTCCTTGACAAACAGTTCATTAAACACCAAGCAGTGAGGTGAGGCAACTCTAAAGACTCTAAGAAAAGATAGAGCTAAAGGGAAAGAAGCTATTATTACCAGTGCTGACAACAATCAAGAAGGCCTCTATCAACAATTATATCCATGCAAATCCCACATCTTTCCCCTTCAAATCCAGCCATATCCTGTTCAAAACAAACTAAAAATCAAAACGAGAACTTTATAATGCACAAACACAGTTACATTGAAAGAAAAACCACACATAATGATCCCTAGATTTTTATAATGCTATACGCAGCATTTTCTGTTGATGATTATAACTCTGAAGCTACATATACAAAGTGTTTTGCAGGAGAATCGTTTACAAGTCTAAGCTCCAGATAAAAAAGTGGACCCATGATTAGGTCAACCAAAAGCGACTAAAATAGCCAAGTTTACACACTAACATTATGTCCAACTTCACCAGCTTCGTCTTCAAGCAAGTTACCAGCGTCAAAATCGAGCTCCATTTTCTGGAAAAACAAACACACGAAGAAGTGATCAAAAGATGAAATCGATTTCCCCCGACGAGAACGAACCCCTGAAGAAAAGTTGTGGAGAAAGTTTCTTGAAAAACCGCAGAATCCACCTACCTCGGATCAGAAACCACGAAACCTAGATAGAAATCTCAGAACCCCCACCCAGGACGAGCGAAAATATCTTGGAGGAAATTGATTGAAAAAGGTGATGTTTCTCACACCAAGGGCAAAACTGGAAAAGGCCGTGAAATTTCACGGAGGGAGAAGATGACGTCACCTCCTAGCACCCAATACAGACAGACTTTGAGGAAATAAATGAAAAAACTACGTCTTCATCTCGCTCAAGAATAAAAATTTCCATTTATATAAAGAAAGAAGGACCACACGTGCTTTTATTCACCTTTCTGGGTCGACTAGTCTAACTTTCTAATTCATGTGGGCCATTTACGTTAACTCTCAAATAAATTGAGCCCAACGTTGTAAAACTTGAATTCGAATGACATCACTTTACCTATTTACTTCTCAGCCCCTTATGCTCCTTTTAAGTCCAAAGGGCCCCCTCAATTTTTCTTTATTTCGGAATTGAACCCATAGTTTTCTTTCTTTCTGATCCTTTGCGTCTTTAGTGGAAAGAAACTATATGATATACAATGGGCCAAAAAATCAAAAATCAAAAATCAAAACTCATTTCAATATGTTTTTATGTGCATTTTTGGTCTTTAAACTTTTCAAGCATGAAGCATTGTTTCTAGGTTGCTCTGGTAACACATGTCTATGTGTTGACCACCTACCGGCTCGATATTTTTATGGCCCTTTGGACAAAAAAAAATTTAGACTCTCAAAACTTAAATTTCATTAAATTTTTTTACTAATTTATCACTAATATTCTACAAAAAATATAATATACATATAAAATAATTTAGGTCCTACAATTTATTTTTCTAAAAAAATGTTTTTATTTTATCTAAAAATATGTATGTATTAAAAAAATCATGATCTCAAATTATTTTAACATGTGGGGACACGAGATTTGATATGGGGCGGTCGCACCCATTGTCCCCCTTAGAGCCGGCCATGGCCGACCATTCCATACATTGCCGGCGAGGATTGCGTAAACGGCGTCTGTAGGATGAAACTGGTCCCACCATAGATGATCGGCAACATCAGAGCAAGCTATCTTCGGGAAGATGCACGGAAGCCATCCCTTGTACCTCCCTAGCCCACAACAAGCCTCCATGTCTCATTGAAAGTCTGAAACCTGACTACAAACACGCACACAACTAAGATTAAGCCCCAATCTGAGAAACCTCTCTCACATTTAGAGAGTTCCATGATCAGAAACTATGTGCATAGTCTATGGACAATCTTAGATAACTTTTGGTCTATGTGGTGTGTTCTCAAGTGGATCTATGGACACTTTTAGGGAACTCTCTTGTCTTTGTGGGGTGTTTCCAAATGTGATTAAAGTGTCTCCTCACTTTGACATCATACAAGGTCTGTCAAACAAACAGAATACTTCACTTATTAGTAGAGATAAAAGGATGATACATATCTCAATGATGAAAAGAACATACATGACTCAATGATCTTTAAGGCGATATCAAGTGCTTTCGATACCAGTTAGAGATCCAAAAATAGAACAAGGGTTGTGGTTTGATCTCTCTATAAATAAATTTGTGTAATAATCAGTTTAAAGCTTTCACTTTTATGGGTTTTGGCTATTAAACAGATGTTACAAAGCATATAACTGAAGACTAACCTTGAGCTCTTGTCTCATATTGAAAGCCAAGAACTGGTTAAAAAGCCACATAGGGTAAAGATTCTGCACATTAGAGATGTTTCTGATGTGGAAATGTATGTACTCATTCACTGCAACTGATACATAAAAACCGATTTTGAGACCCGACGGTTCGAAGCTTCCTCCCCAATGCTCAGTTTCATCTGCTGAAACGTATCAACAAACTGTTTAACCTGCATCGCAAAGGATACCCTCTGTCCCTGCAATGCAAAAACTCCTCTCATCATATGGTATTCAGAAAAAACGAACTCAAAAGAGAGTCTTAAGGGTAGTATCAGTTCAGATCCACTAGACAAGATGATACCACACCAGCTGATGCAAAGTTCACGTCTTGAAACATGTCTTCAACAGGCCCATATTATCCAAGATAGCTAGGAACTAATGGGAGACCTAGACGATTAGTTGCGTTCAGATGATTTGCAATCAAGCAAGAGAAGATGATTCTTGATACCAACGTGGAACTCAAGATTGGAGCTTTAACCTAGAAAATCAACAAGGATTCTCCCATTGCTAAACCTCCCCGTAGGCTGATGCGTGTCAAAATCCCTACTGTACGGAAGTTGATCTACTCTAGACAATGTCCCAAGAAAGTTATTTGTTCCAAAATCTACAGAAGAATCTCCGAACACGAAGAAAGCTGGTACACGAGGTAAAGATGACTCGAACGCCGGAGGTTGGGATGTGAGTGGCGGAATCGGAGGTATGATCGGTGTAATTTGGGTTGGGAAGGAAAGGGAGAGATTATTGGGTCTCGTGAAGATGATCATAGTAGAGAAAACAAGAAGGAGGATTTTGATCGACGTACTCTGTGACGAGAGCGGGAAAATGCAAGTGACTTTGTAAGCTTTACAGAGATCAAAACGCTGTCGTATTGAATCACTTTTACATACCGGCTGATTGAAACACCGAGAGACTAAAGACAAACTGAACCGGCTAAACCGAAATGAAAAGTTTAATTCCGGTTGGAAAGATCAAGTTTTCGTTTAACACATACGATTCCCGGTTAATCCAATTTTTAAACTAATACAAAACACTTGTACTTGTAAGATTTTGGCCTCAAATATCTGATCATGTCTCCACCTTTGGTGAATCTCGTGAGCTTCTTGAAAACTCCATCAAATATTTTCATGTTTTAAATTCAATCTGTTTCTATGAGTACAATGATTATGGAGTGAAAAGAATGAAGAGAAGTGGGTCTTGTCCTCTGTAACCAGTCTCCTATTGCCAATGCAACTTCAGAGAAATAATGAAGATGTTTTAACAAGACTTCAGTTTTTAAGCTTTAGTTTGGTGGTGATCACAGCTCTTGAGATTCTAAACTTCCTCCGGTTTCGATTGCATGTCCTTGAGGTTCTCCGAGGGATCAAAGGCTGAGTGATCATCATCTTTTTCGTAATCGCTGTAGTATTCTTCTCCGGTGAAATCCTTGTGTAGTCGCTTGTAGTACCTGCATAAACAAGTTAATATCAGCCATTGTATCACATCGATATGTAGTACAAGCATGATAGTTTATTTCTCTCCCCAGACAGTAGGAAACAAAGTATGAGTAAACATTTTTGTGTGTTCTTGCTTTCTATTGCTCTAGGATAGTCAAATCCAAATGTATATCAAGTTCTAATCGGATTGAAGTGAAACATGAATTGAATCGAAACCTTAACACTAAAAGTTGAATGATGAGACTTTTTTTTTATTACTTGAGTGGCTTAAACAGCCGATTATGTACAGAAGCAGCTGTCTCTTACATATTTGGTGGACTTGCAGCAAACATAGAAACATTCAAAGTAGCTACTAAAGCATTCCAGGCTCCTACATTCTCAGAGCTTATTCCATCTTTTATGACTAAGTCCAAAGACCAAAGTCTAATAAGACCAACAAATTATTTAAAAACATATTTAGTATACAAGTCAGTCCAGAGGAATGGGGCTAAAGAGTAAGGACATGATACGATCATTGATTTTGGATTTTTCTGGACAGCCATGGCCATCTCCATATTGATATATGCATTGCGACATGCGTGCCAAATTCATCATTGTTTCCGCAAAATCTTGAGGGATCAGCGAAGAGTGATTTTCTATTTTTTCATAGTTCATTTCATCCCACGTGTCGTTGATCAGCTTTTGCACATGCATGCGTGCTTTCTCTTCTGAAACTCCTGTCTCGTTCATGTAACATTGGATCGATTTGAGGACATCTCCTCTCGCCATTTCATCCTATATATACATATATTAATAAAATATAAGACAGCCATAATATAATTTATTTCACAAGTAATCTTAATATTTTACCAAAAAAAGTTATTCAAAGTACAGTACATGGATATCTATAGAGTTCAATTTTCTAATAAATGTTTAAATGCAATTCTTAGAATACAGGTGATGGAAATTGTAATCATAGTGTTAAGGTAGTTTTTACAACGCGATAAAATTTATATTGGTACGTAGAATTAAACGGATGGCTATAATAAAAAAGTGGTTTGGTGCAAACGAGAAAACGGTTAGAAATAGTGACAAGCCTCGACTAATAATTTTAAAAGTTGAGCTAAAATTTAAAAACTTGGAAGGAATTGATTTACCGGTGAGGTTACAAGGTCGTTGGCTAGACGGAACACAAAAGAAGAGCATCTGGCGATGTTTTGTTGGTGTTCGGACAAAGTCTTCAAGACTTGAACAGAGAGTTGGTCGGAGAATACACAGTAGAAGTGAACAAATATTGTTGGGGATGAGATTGAAATCCAAGCATTTTGCATGTATTCTTCCAAATTTGGTTTGTACCCTCCTTTGTACCACATTGCTTCTACTAAGTATGCCTTGCATACATCTGCCCACTAATATATATATATATAATATAATTAAAATAGGAGTATTATTTTACAGTGTTTACAAGATTTTCCAGGATTTTGAAATATGATTATTTTCTGAGAATGGTTTCTTTGTTTCACAGAACAAATAAAAATATATATGAAAAAATAATACTCCATCCGTTTCATATTACTTGTCGTTTTAGGTTTATGCACACATAATAATAAAACATATGATTTTGTATATTTTCAAAATAAAAACACAATTACCTATACACCTAACCATATTTCAACCATTAGAAAAATAAAATGGAGAATCTTATTAATGAATTTTGCATTGAAACTCTAAAACGACACTTATTTTGAAACGAAATTTTTTTCCGACAAGTAATATGAAACATAGGGAGTATAACCTAATAATCATAAGAAAATACAAGTACGTCGATATATATATATATATCAACCATATGAAACTAGGTAAACCCATTAAAATAAAGTATTTTCTACAGCAAATATGCTTTCAAAAATATCTTCCTAAATTGTCTTCTTAAAGTGATAAATTGTTTTAACAAAATGTCCAAAACAAAGATAATTGGTATATACTTACAGATTTTTTGAGGAAAGGAATCACGTTGATATCTTTATTTCTGAGGATATCACATCCAATGTTATTTACTTCATTGTAAACAACAAGAAAACACAACCTCATGTACTCAGGGAGGTCATCAAGACGATTCACATCCCAACTGCAACAGAGAACATTTAACCAGTATCATTTTTTGTTGAAATATATAAAATAACCATAATAATTGATGTAGAAATAGAAGTGTGGGAGTCTTTACTTTTCAAAGGCGGCAGTGAAGAGTTGAAGTTCTTCAAGAGTGCCATAGATATCGTAGATGTCATCGATAGTTGTAAGAAGTGCATTTACTTTGGTCATTATTCGTCTAACATTCCCAAACTGAGGCTCTTGGATTTGTCCAGTAGTCCAAAAATAATTCTCCACTATTCTATCTCTTGAAAAGTGAAGTTGATTAGCTAAACCTGTCTCCCTCCACCAGCTTCACACCACATGTATAGCAAGAGGTACATAAAGAGTTAAACTAAGTTATTTGAATTTAGAAAGGCTGGAATACCAAGTTAAAATTTATAAGTTTTATTTAACATTTTACAAAAAAACTTTTATGAGATTTTAATCTTAGAACTCAGATAAATGACTTATGTATTAATTTTATTTAAATAGATGTAACATATGCAAATTGGTACTCCCTCCGTTTCATATTAATTGTCGTTTTAGGTTTATACACATATATTAAGAAAACATATGATTTTGTATATTTTTAAAATAAAAACACAATTACCTATACACCTAACCATATTTCAACCAATAGAAAAATAAAATGAAGAATCTTATTAATAAATTTTGCATTGAAACTCTAAAACGATATTTATTTTGAAACAAAAAATTTTCACAACAACAACAAGTAATATGAAACAGAAGGATTATATGATTAGTAGTTAGTATATACCTGGAAACATATTTAAGTTCTTCTTGATAAACAGCTTGTACGATATTGAAATCGAGCTTGGCGAATTCAAGTAACATAGGGTTCTTGTTAGGTCTCTTTCCATATATATCTATGTACCATCTTGTGGCTAGCCTTCCCATTCGCCAATGGTATGGCATATCTAACGCTTGGACCACCATCTCCACATCACAGGTTGCAAAGTCTTTATCACCATGAGTATCAACAAAGTTTCTGAGTTGTTGTGTTGCAAAAACTCTGATGTTTTTTTGCAGTTTAGTGTCCGATTTTGTTGAAAGATATGACGCCTCGTACAGAGATAAGAGGCCATTTATATCATCGCTGTCAAACTTTCCACAGTTTTCCATGAAAACATCAAATACATCTGTAATAAACAGTTTCATTAGATATACTAAATCTATTGATATTGTTGAACATAAATTTTGGTTAACGAAACAAAGATTAAAATTTGCACATTTGCATCTTTTATTCTCTGATCTACATGGAAATCATCGTATAGCATCTAACTAAAACACAGCTTAATAAAACATATACTCCCTTTGTTTCTTAAGAAACTTATTAGAATGTATTAATGTTTTTAATAATGGTAATTATTCAATCAATAAGTGTTTTAGATAAATAAAATTATTTATAAAACCAATGCATTTTATAATAAATATTAAGCTAAAAACATTAATAAATTGCATTGAAAATAGAAAACGATACTCTTTGTGAAACAAAAATAAAACCTCATAATAAGTGTCGTTTTAATAAAACATATACTCCCTTTGTTTTATATTAAGTGTCGTTTTAAATTTGTTCACACGGATTAAGAAAATATTTAATTTTACATATTTTCTATATAAAAACATTATTTCTCATACACGTAATCATATTTCAACCAATAAAAAATTAAAGTGGAAAATAGAATTTATAAATTTTACATTGAAATGCGAAAACGATACTTATTCTACAATAATTTTTTTTTCTAAAACGACACTTAATATGAAACAGAGTGCGTATTAGAGACTACAATCGGTAAGAAAAATCAAACAAAAGAAATTTAAATAGATATTTTCTGATTAAAAGTCTAAAACATGCTATAAAAGGACGGAAGTAAGAAATTTATTAAAGAGAACAAGGGTTTAACATATAAGTAAGTGATGATTACCTTCTGGAACACTGAAACCATGTTGTCTGAGGAGTCGGAATTCGAGTGCAGTAGCATGTAGATCATGTTCCATGAAGTTTCTTTTATCTTTTTGATAAGTAAATGTCAATATATTGTCAATTTCCCGTTCGAAATGGTAAGAAACGCCTAGTTTTTGCAGATCGTCAATGAGCTCCAATTGCTCGAGATGAGTGGTCCTCTCGTCATCGAGCATCTTCCTCACATTTTCTTTCAACATATCTCTCTCCTGCACACTTTCATTTTTCTAGAACCATGGACATTGTCAGGGCCGGCTTAAACCGATCAAGGGCGGCAAATTTTTTTTTACTTACTAAAATTTATATTTATTTAATGTTTTAAAAATAAATAAATAATATTTTATATATTTTGTATTGCAAATAGAACTATTATACATATAAAATATTTTTAGACCCTTTTCAATTCTATTAATTAAACTTTTTTATTTTTTTATATAAAAATATATATTCATAAAAAAATTTAAACCCCTTTATTTCTATTACGGGGGACAGAGACTTGGACGCGGGACGGTCGTACTGCTTGTTCCCCTAATTAGCCGGCCTTGGACATTGTAAATGAACATATTCATGATACCCAATTCAACGACATCGTTCTATATTTATATTTTATTTATAGGGAATATACTAACGTACCGTATATTTATTCTCGAGCGAGAGGAGGTGGTGATGGTCCCAAAGAGAAGGCTGATAGTTTGCGGAACGACGAAGCACAACTGAAGAATCATCGTCCCTTGTCGTTTTGGCTACTACGGTGCATGTGAAAGACCGAGGACGTTGGATGCTCTTCACAAGGGTATTCCTGTAAATCAGAGGTGAACCCATCTGCAGTAGACTAGCCATTGAAGAAAAGTAGTACTGTAGGTAGTGAGGTACTTGGTAGTAGATACCTATTCGCATGTACTGTACATATATATAGCTAAAAATATATAGATGTTAAACATCATGTCCATGCATTTTTCCTGAATTAGGCATCTTTTAATACTTTTATAATTGATGTAGTGGCTTATTGTGGTCAGGGGGGATCCAAGATGACTTTTAGCATGGGGCAAGTAACCATTTTCATATAACTTAAATTTTAATGTAAATTTACTTGCATAAACTTAACACTAATTAGTAATAAAAAATAAAAATTAGGGTGGGGCACATGCCACACCCACTCATGCTTTGGGCCCGCGCCTGATTGTAGTTTGGTTCCTGTTTGGCTTATTATGAATTGCCTTTAGATAATAGGTTTTAACCATGTGTCTTATAGTATTTTATATAGGGCTATATTGGCTTATGATGGTTTGATTCCCGTTTGGTAACATCAATTATCAGGTGCCAGTTTTGAAAACGATGAATTCTAAAGATTTTCTAAACTTAAAGACTAATTTAGGAGGTTTTGCATCCGGATATGCATTAACAATTAAATCCATTTAAAGTATATTTAGGTGGCCAATGATACTCAAATCCAGTGCAAAAATTCCAGTTGAAAGTTTTTTACAACCAGGTCAAGCCGAATTGATTAGGAAACATCTCAAATGACTATGGATAGCATGTTGCACCATTCGAAATATCAATTTCTTTTAAATATATTTTTTAATTAATTTTTTACATGAACCTATAATAATTTGTAATTTGAATCTTTTAAAAGGTAGATAAAATAAAAAATAGTAAGTTCATTAAACAAGATAAAATAATTTAAAAGTGGACAAAAACTACAAAAAGCATCTTAACCCATTTATAAAATACTAACAATTACTATTTTAAAAACTAATTTATATTAATATAATTAACCCAGTAAATTAAAAAATATAACTAAAGTTCTGAAACTCATATCTTTCAAAATGTTCGTTAAATTTTACTAACCATAATTTATGTCAACATTGACAATAATTTAAAAACTTCATTTTTATATTTTAAAAAACTTTGGCTGGCAACATGAATTATCTTTATATAATAAATTTGATCACGTGTATTTCGTAATTCTATATAGTGGTCTATTATTATATATGGTAACATGAATTGCTTTTATATAATTAAGTTTTAATCACGAGTCTTTTAGCATTTTCTATAGTGGCTACCATTATTTGGAATATGAATTGCCACCGATAAGCTAGAGCTAATAATGGACGAATGTGCATCCATAAGATATATATATATATATATATAATATTTATTATTATTATTAATTTTCAAATGCACTTATAAGAAATCACGTCTATTTAGTTCTCTTACATAGTGGTCTATTATTATATATATGGTAACATGAATTACTTTTATATAATTACGTTTTAATAACGTGTCTCTTATAGTTCTCAGGTTTATGAATTACAACTTGTAAACTTCACACTTAGAAAGAATAATCTTCTTATTATTACTTAAGAAAACTAACTCAAAAACTTAAGCTTTTCACAATCACAATCTCTTAAACTCTTATGTTATGCGACAACTTTACATCTCCATATATATTGAAATATAATTCCTAATCTCACTGAAACATAGTTATTTAGATAACTCCTAACTTTGCCTAACTTTCCTTTTCTGATCTTTATATCCATATCTTGATAAGAATAGACTAATTCAAGTTTAATCCAACATTCCCCCTTTAAATTTGAAACATTTTGACTCCAAATTTCTCATACCGATGAACTCTCTCATCTCCTTGAATCTGATTTTCCCTAAGGCCTTGGTTAAGATGTCAGCCTTTTGTTTATCCCCTTGTACATACTCAACTTCAACTTGTCCGTTCTCCACACACTCTCTTATGAAATGATATCTTCTGTGTATATGTTTATTTCTCCCATGAAACACTGGATTCCTTGTTAGTGCAATGGCATATTGATTATCAATGTGTATCATTACTTTTTCACATGTTCCGCCAGTTACTTCACTTAGGAGATCTTGAAGTCAAATTGCCTGTCGTGCAGCTTCTGTTCCAGCCATGAATTCAGCCTCACACGAAGATAGAGCTACCGTGTCTTGTTTCTGCGAGCACCATGTAATAGGGCTTTCACCAAGATAAAAGATGTGACCAGTTGTGCTCTTTCCATCGTCTGGATCGACGTTATAACTACTATCACTGTATCCCAAAAGTCTTGGTACCTTAGACGTTGATCTCTCGAACACAATTCCATACGAACTACTACCTTGCAGATATCTCAACACTTGTTTCATAGCAATGCTGTGTGACTCCCTTAGACTCTGCATATAACGGCTTAGAACTCCAACACTAAATGCAAAGTCAGGTCTTGTATGTAGTAGGTATCGTAAGCCACCAACGTTTCTTCTGTAAAGTGTAGCATCGATTTCTTTTTCCCCATCGGCTTTAAACAAAATTAGACTTACTTCCATCGGACTATGAGCTGAGTTGCAATCGATCATTCCAGCATCTTCAAGGATTTTCGTTGCATAACGTTTCTGGTTTAATGAGATTCCATTCTCATGTTGACATACCTTTATGCCAAGATGGTATGCTAATCTCCCAAGGTCACTCATATCAAATTTGGTCGCCATTCTTTCTTTAAACTCATTGATGATCCCTTTATTAGTTCCAGTCACAAATAGGTCATCCACGTAGACTGCAACAATGAGTCGATCACCATTCACTGATTTTTGATAAACTGATGGTTCCTTGGCACACTTTTTGAACTCTAGCTCAAGTAGAATTTGATTAAGCTTATTGTTCCATGCCCTTGGTGCTTGTCTAGCCCATACAAAGCTTTGTTTAGTTTATAAACTCTTCTTTAACACTCTTTCTTCTCGTATCCCTCAGGCTATGCAACATAAACGATCTCTTTTAATTCCCCATGAAGAAATGTTGTCTTAACATCTAAATGATGTACTTCCCAGCCGTTTGCTGATGCTAGATTAACAAGAAGTCGTATAGTCTCGATTCGTGCAACTGGTGTGAAAACCTCATCAAAATCTATTCCACGCCGTTTTACGTATCCCTTTGCAACAAGTTGAGCTTTGTACTTATTAATGCTTCCATCCGAGTTGAGTTTGAGCATGAAAACCCACTTTAACCCAATAGCTGTTGCTCCACTCGGAAGTTCTACCAAGGTCCATGTTCCATTCTTCTCAATAGACTCGATTTCTTCATCACAGGTTCGTGTCCACTCCTCTGATTCCTTTGCTTCTCTTAAGTTTCTCGGCTCTGAGTTTAAGTATAGAAGAACTTCTTCTCTAAGTTCTTTGGCCATCAATATGTAATCATCGAGATAACCAGGTCTCTTGACTTGTCTCTCTGATTGTCTAAGCACCTGCGGTTGTCCCACTGTGTCTTCTATTTCATCTCCATCAGGTATTGGATCTACCCGATCATGCACATGCGCGTGCTCTGTTTCTTCATAAGCAGTCGGGACTTGCTCTGTTTTGGGTTGGCTGGTTTCATTAGATTATGTGTTTCTGTCATTATCTTCAAAGCTCCCAAGAGTAACTACAAAACTTCCATCATTGTTTGACTTGTCTTCGTTCCATTTCCATCCCCTTGTTTCATCGAACACCACATCGCGACTCACTACTATCTTTCGAGAGCTAGGATCGTATAGACGATAAGCCTTTGACCCTGGATCTGTTCCCAAGTGAACTAGTATGTGTGTTCTATCATCCAGTTTCTTCAATCGCTTTGCATCAATTTTCGCGTATCCAATACATCCGAAACACATGTAAGTGACTCATACTTGGCTTTTTCATACGAAGTGCCTCATACGGAGTTTTCTCAGCTAATGATCGAGTAGCTATTCTATTAAGCAAATATGTTGAGTGACGAATAACTTCTCCCCAAAGATGATTCAGCATGTTCATATGCTTCAGGATGCTCCTTGCCATCTCCATTAACGTCCTATTCATGCGTTCTACAACACAGTTTTGTTGTGGTGTGTATGGCGCAGTCAAATGTCTTCTTATTCCGCAGCCTTCACAATATGCATCGAAGTCTCGAGACACAAACTCACCTCCTCTATCTGTCCTGAATGTTTGAATTTTTTCTTTTGTTTCTTTCTCCACTATACTCTTCAATTTTTTGAATGCTTCATTCTTCTCTTTCAGCAGCATCGTCCACATGTACCTTGTATGATCATCTACAACATCAGAGATGTATATATTTACGGCAAGAGTGCTTGGTGTTATTGGACCACAAATATTTCCATGTAGGAGTTCAAGTGGTTTCAATGCTCTATATGAAGTTGCTTTAGGAAATGTTAGTCTAGCTTGTTTGCCGAGTAAACACGATCCACATATCTTCTTCTCGATGTTAACTCTCAGAATGCCAAGTACGATCTCCTTTTGTATCATGGAATTCAGAGTCTCATAGTTAACATGCCCTAGGCGTGCATGCCATCTAATGGACTCGTTTTCTGTTTTTAGATGAAGACACTATGTAATCTTTAACCCCATCCGAACCTTATACAGTCTATTTCTTGATCTTGTGGCTGTAACGAGCAGCTTCTCGTGTTGATCATGCATTGTTAATTGTTCTCCTTTTAGACGTATATCACATCCAGATTCTGTAGCTTGTCCCAAGCTAATAATATTGCTTTTCAAATCGGGAATGAAATATACGTCCGTCATCTTCCTTGAGTCTCCACTCGTATCAGTAAACGATATAGTGCCTTTTCCCTTGATGTCGATCCTTGAATCATCCCCAAATCTAACTTTCCCGGTAATCGTATTGTCCATTGATGAAAAATATCTTTGATCTCTTGTCATATGATTACTAGCTCCGTTATCAAGGTACCAAACATCTTCTCCTTCACTAGTTGTTTCATATTTCTCGGGTAGGACATTCTCTTCGTTTAAGAACACTATCTCATGCATCATTAACTCATCAGCCTCTTGCGTCTCTGTGTTATCAGTCTCTTGAGCCTCTTGTAACTTTAACAAGCGATCAGGGCAGTTATACGCGAAGTGGCCTATCTTGTCACAGCGGAAACAAGTTATACTTGTTGCATTTGTTCCACTGTTATATCGTCCATGACCCCTTCCTATGTAATAAGATCGTCCTCCACGTCCTCTCCATCTATATGTATCGTTATATTCTCGGTTTGATTGTTCATTACGGTTTGTTTGCTATTGTGGTTGACGATTTGATTGGCTGATAAGTCTTTCTGAGGTCGCATACATCAATTTTCCCTGATACTGCTCGGCTTCTTCATCATCTTTGATACACTCCTCATAAGCTTTTAGACGTCCCATGATATCCTCGAAACTGGTTGTGTTAAGGTATAACACTTGTTCTAAGGATGCGACAATGTGAATGAACTTCTTTCGTGGGAGAATTTTAAGAAACTTCTTGACAATTTATACTTCTTCAATAGTTGTTCCTAGAGCGTCTGACTTTTGAAGCTAGCTCAGATAATTTTCCTCCGAAATCGTCAATACTCTATGTTTCTTTCATCTTCATATGATCAAACTCATCCATTGGAGTTTGTAACCTAACTTCCTTCACTCGTTCAACTCCACATGTCTGGTTTTGATAGCTTCCCATACTTGCTTAGCTGTGTTAAGCTCTCCGACTTGCAAGATGAGCATCTCAGCTATTGATTGAAACAAGAGGGCCAAAGCCATATCGTTTTTATCAGTACTATCAGTCTCTGTTTCTATTGCCTCCCATACTTCATGCACCTTTAACGTGATCTTCATCCTCATAGCCCATATGGTATAATTGGTTATGGTAAGCATTAGGCATTGAATTGATGAGGGTCCTCCTCCTTCTCTTACTCGGTTTGTCGATGGAATAATCTCTCCCATGATCTTTGACTAAGTTCTGATACCAAATATAGTTCTCCGGTTTATGAATCACAACTTGTAAGCTTCACACTTAGAAAGAATAATCTTCATCTTATTGCCTAAGAAAACTAACTCAAAAACTTAAGCTTCTCACAAACACAATCTCTCAAACTATGTTATGTGACAACTTTGCATCTCTATATATATTGAAATATAATTCTTAATCTCACTAAAACATAGTTATTTAGATAACTCCTAACTTTGCCTAACTTTCCTTTTCTCTTTATATCCATATTTTGATAGGAATAGATTAATTCAAGCTTAATCTAAAATCTCTTAGTATTTTATATAGTGGCTTACCATTATTGGGATATGAATTGCAACCGATAAGCTAGAGCTAATAATGGATGAATGTGCATCCATAAGAAATATATATATATATATATATATATATATATATATATATATATATAGATATATTAATTTTAAAATGCACTTATAAGAAACGTGTATTTTAATATATATAGCTAATCATATAGATGTGAAACATCATGTCATTGCATTTGCTCTGAATTAAGCGTTTTTAATACTTTTATAATTTATGTAGTGGCTTATTGTGGCATGGTTCCGTTTGGCTTATTATGAATTGCCTTAATATAATAGGTTTTGACCATGTGTCTTATAGAATTTTAGATATTGGCTCATGAGTTATGATGGTTTGATTCCCGTTTGGTGACATCAATTATTAGGGGCAAGCTAGTGTCAATACTTAATAACACCTTTAATATACTCCTTCTGTTTCATATTAAGTATCATTTTAGATTTGGACACACAGATTAAAAAAATATTTAATTTTTTATATTTTCTATATAAAAACATCATTACCCATACACCTAACCATATTTCAACCAATAGAAAATTAAATTAAAAAATAAAGTTAATAAATTTTGCATTGAAATCTGAAAACGACACTTATTTTGTAACAAAAAAAATTTCTACAACGATACTCTTTGTAAAACGGAGGGAGTATATAATATATATGCAGTGGCAGATTTAGGATAAACTATAATTGGGGGCACACACAAGTTTTCATTATAATATTTTTCTGGATTGGGGGCACCGGGCACTGATAAACTATTAAGCTAATTATTAAAAGAAATTAAAAGTAGTTGGGGGCACGTGCCCATACCTTTTTCTCTCCGTCCGCCCCTGTATATATGTATATATATTATTTTTCATAGTTAATTTTTCATATGCCTCTATAATAATTTGTAATTTGAATCTTTTTTTTTTCTCTGAATGAATGATTCCATTGATTCAACCAGAACTTACGCATGAGGTGATTCTAAGAGCACCATTATCCCTATAATTTAGGGGTCTCTTAGGTATATAGTGAGACCCACCAAAAATACAAAAAAAGGTTTTTATGTATGCAAAATAAGAGATTTTTTCTTCTTGTACTGTTTGCGGGACTCACTGACACGTGGCGGCCCGCAATTGGTTGCTTTTTTTTTTTAAATCAGACAAAAAAAATAAAAAATAAGATCCCTAAATTTGGAGTTGTGGGATAATGGTGCTCTAGGCTAACAAGTTACAAACCATTAGAAACTAAGAGCATGTTTAATGGGAGTCTCTTAGGGTGAGTCTCTTAGCGGGATTTAAGAGACGGTCTCTTAGCTTTTAACTAAAAAAGTTAAGAGACGTCTCTTAAATNGTCTCTTAAATAAGAGATTTAAGAGACGTCTCTTAACTTTTTTAGTTAAAAGCTAAGAGACCGTATCTTAAATCCCGCTAAGAGACTCACCCTAAGAGACTCCCATTAAACATGCTCTAAGCATGCAAGACACATACAAACGTAAACACATATAACAAAGATTACAAAAGAGAACCGAAACAAAATCTAGATCCATAAGAACAAAACGCCCAAGTAAACAAATCCAATGAAAAAAGAAAGCAAAAGTAAACGCACACCCTTAGACGAACTTATTAGGAAAGAACATGCATCTCAATTTATTGCTCTGAAAACAACCTGACGAACCACAAGATATCACAGCAAACCAGATCCCGGAGGATGAAGACCCAACATTTAGCTTCCAAACCTCCACGTCAAGGTGCATAAAGATCCGAAGCCCCCAAGTCCTTGAAAATGAGCCGGATGTTCTTTCAACCCGACCATAAAGCAACCCGTCGCAACGAAGAAAAGGAACAAGCACAACCTTCAACTTTGGCTAGATCTACAACTAGAAGCAACCAATACTCACCTGCATCTTTAAGAGGCAGGAGAAAGAGCCTGGGACGAAAGATATACAACAAATCAGAAACGAGAAGCCGTTTCAGGAGAACCACCACCAAAAATAACTCCACTCCAGATTTGAAAACTACAGATCTAGAACTAGATTTTAGTCAGATCTACTTTGAATCTTTACAAAAGAACATGCACAACAGAAATAAAAAGAAGAACACAATCCGGGCCGATGGTGGATATGGAAAGCCCACTCCGTTGGCCTAGAAAACACTATTCAGATGAAAAAAATCTAGAGAAAAGATTCTCATTTAAATCTTTTAAGAAGGTAGATAAAATCAAAATAATAATAATAAGTTCATTAACAAGATAAAGTAACTTAAAAGTGGACAAAAAGCAACTTAATCCATTTATAAAATAATACTCCAATAACTTAATTTTAAAATTAAACGATATTAATATATTTTTATCCCATTAAAGTAAACAAATTTACTTTAAGTACTGAAAGTCAAATCTTTCAAAATTTTAGTTAAATTTTATTAACCCTAATTTATGTAAACATTGACAGTAATTCAAAAACTTCACTTTTATGTTTTAAAAAACTTTGGCTGGCAACATGAATTATATTTATATAATAAATTTGATTTATTTAGTACTTTTATATAGTGGTCTATTTTTGTGTATGGTAACATGAATTGCTTTTATATAACTAAGTTTTAGTCACGTGTCTTTTAGTATTTTTTATATAATGGCTTACTATTATTTGGAATATGCCACGGATAAGCTAGAGTTAATAATGGATGAGTGTGCATCCATAAGAAATTTTAAAACATATATATTTTATTAGTTTTCAAATGCACTTATAATAATTTGAAACGTCATCCATTAAAATTAGAAAACAGTCCATATAATCAAATATGGTATGACATTAAAAAAAATATTCTATTACTTCCTCCGTTTCATATTAGTTGTCGTTCTAGGTTTATGCACACAAATTAATGAAACATTTAATTTTACATATTTTCAAAACAAAAACAATATTACCAATACACCTAACCATATATCAACCAATGGAAAAATATAGTAGATAAAAATACCAATAAATTTTGCATTGAAAACCGGAAACGACACTTATTTTGAAACAAAATTTTTACTCCAAAACGACATATAATTTGAAACGGAAGGAGTACTTAAAAACATCAAACCAGAATAAAACAACCAACATAAAACAAATCTTCGTGAATAAATTAATATGATATTGTGCTCGAAAATGATAAAAATCTTGAAATCTTAAAATATTTCTTTTATAAGATTTTGAAGATATTCACTGCGCTTTCAAACACGTCGCAGTAGATAATGGATACGCCTCAAAACTCACAGTTAGGCTGATCTATAATGTATCTCATGACGAAATTGGATTCCATTATCATCCTGTTCACATCTTCTGCACACTCTATGTTTTGGCTCCTGTTTTTCTGTAGATAGTAAGGTGCACATCCAACTGGTGGCAACCCCATCACCACCATCCTCTCACGAGATTTTTTCGTCGGCGTTTGCCCCCGATCCAATCGGGGGATCGCCAATGGGACCCTCCAATAAGTCTATTGGAATTGGCTCTGTATCAATGGAAGTAGTAAAAAAAAGTGGGATGCTGTATTTCCAGGATTGATCTTTAAGCGAAATCAATAGGTTCTTGAACTTAAATTTGACTACAATGTCTGTGAAACAAAAATAATACTTTACTTATTGCTGGAGATCATCAAAATAATGATATATAACATTTTTAATGATATATAAGTCAGTGATGAAGAAAACATATATGACTCACTCATCTTTTATGCTATCAATATGCAGTTCAAGAACTTTCAGATACCACAGAGATCTAAAAATAGAACAAGGGTTGTGGTTTGCTCTTTCTATAAATGACTTTGTGTAATCAGTTTAAAAGCTATCATTTTATGGGCTTTGGCTATTAAACATATGTTACAAAACATAAAATTAAAAACTAACCTTGAGCTCATGTCTCATATTGGAAGTCAAGAACTGATTAAAAAACTACGGAGAGTAGAAACTCTACACGTTGGATATGTTTCTAATCTACAAATGAATGTAATCATTCACTAATCGATATATAGAAAACCGATTTCGAGACTATCCGATTCGAAGCTTCTTCCCCAATACTCAGTTTCATCTGCTGGAACATATCCACAAACTGCTCAACCTGCATAGAAAACGAAACCCATTTCTAAACCTCCCCGTAGGCTGATGCGTGTCGAAATCCCTACCGTACACCAAGGTCCCAAGAAAGTTATTGGTTCCGTAATCTAGGGAGGAATCTCCAAAAAAGAACAAAGAAAACGAATTGATCACCGGCGGCAATGGAGGTATGAACTATGGTAATATGATGATTGAATCACTTGATTAGTAAGAATGTAATACAAGGATTTATATACATGGAGTCACCGACTTCCTTCTCTACTTATATGGAAATTGTATATTTACAATATATATATGAGTATCCTCTATACGCTCCCGCAAAATTGCCTACCAGTAGTTGAGAGAGCCCAATCTTGGAGAGATGGCCGTTAAGAAGGGATAGTGTAACTGGCTTTGTGAGTGCATCAGCCAGTTGATCCTTGGAAGAGACATGAGAAACGCGCAAGAAACCGGATTGGACAAGTTGTCGGAGGAAATGATAGTTGAGTGCAACATGCTTCATTCTTGAGTGGAATACCGGATTTGCAGAGAGATAGGTAGCACCTACATTTTCACAATATATGACTGGTTGTGATGGTGATGAGATGCCAAGTTCTTTGAGCACATTGGTTATCCATATGATTTCACACACAATGTCAGCAACACTCTATACTCTGCTTCGGTGTATGACCGTGCAACCGTTTTTTGTTTGCGTAAGCTCCAAGATACTAGGTTGGAACCAAGATAAATAATATTGGTTCTTGTTGAGGTAAAATCAAATATGTTCCCAGCCCAATCTGCATCAAAGAAGGCATGGAGATATGGAGTGATCTTGGCACATAAGAAAATGCCTATGTCACAAGTTCCAGCAAGATACCTTAGTAGTCGCTTGACTGCTTGCCAATGAATGTCAGTTGGACGGTGCATAGACTGGGAGAACTTATTGAACACAAAGGTGACATCAGGACGTGTGAACTGAAGGTATTGTAAATCTCAAACAACTGATTTGTACATCGCGCCATTAGTAAGGCTGGTTCCTGAGAGAAGAGTAAGATGCTCGTTTGAGAGCATAGGAGATGTGACCGGTTTTACATCAGCCATGTTAGGTCGCGCAAGAAGATTGTTGATGTATTTGGTATGTGTAACTAGTAGACCAGAGGTAGATCATGTTGCTTTTAGGCCCAAAAAGTAGCTGAGTTCCCCATGATCTTATAATGAGAATCTATTGCTGAGAAGCTTAATAAACTGGTTCACACTATGAGAATCATTTCCAGTCACGACAATGTCGTCCATGTATATTAGGATGTATAGTAGGACACCGGAGGAGCAGAGAATGAATAGAGCCACATCTGATTGCGAGTTTTTAAATCTAGAGTCAATGAGAAAAGTCTGTAGTTCAACATACCATGCTCGAGGAGTCTGTTTGAGGCTGTAGAGAGATTTACGTAGTTTGCAGATGTAGTGTGGTATGTCCTTTTCAACGAAACCGAAAGGTTGTACCATGTAGACATCTTCATTTAAGTGACCTTAAAGGAATGCGTTATTGATGTATAGTTGGCGAAGAGGCCAGCCTCGACTAACTCAAATTTTCAGAACAAGTCTTATTGTGGTGTGTTTGAGCACAAGACTGAAGGTTTCTTTGTAGTCAATACCTTGTTTCTGATGAAATCAATTGCCAACTAAGCGAGACTAAGAATTTTACTAAACCATCTGGATTTCTTTTGATTCGATAGACCCATTTGTTGCCAATGAGGTTGTACTTTGGATCAGGTGGAATGAGATCCCAAGTGTGTTCCTAAATTGCGAGACCATTTCTTCTCCCATTGATCGTCTCCAACTTTCATCCAAGAGAGCCTGAGAAACACATGTAGGGTCTGTTTCAGTTCTCTGTTTCATAGAGACAGCAAGGGAGAACTTTGTCTGTCTTTTTGAAATATTGTTCTTTGCCCGAGTCCTCATTGGATGATTCTTCGCCGGTTGAGATATTGTTGGCTGATTAGCAACTGCTATATTTTCCTGTTCAGGAAAAAAAACTCATAAGTATATAAAATTTGATCATTAGTTGCTGACACATGTGGCTTTGTTGGTGGAGGGTTTTCTGCAACCAATGTAGTTGTGATCACTGGTGGAGGATCCGAACCTGGGGGATGAACTTCTGACAGAGAATTGAGTGACACAGTCTCAGGAACATATATATATATATATATATATATATATATATATATATATATATATATATATATATATATGTGTGTGTGTGTGTGTGTGTGTGTGTGTGTGAGCCAATCAGAAGAAGTATATTCCAGTTGTGAAGGAGGAGAAGGAAGTGTTTGGAAAGGAAATATGTTTTCAATAAATTGAACATGACAAGACACATACACTTTTGTAGTTATTGGATCGAGATAGAGGTAGGCACTTTGAGTCAATGAATATCCAAGAAAGATGCAGGGAGCTGATCGAGTATCATGCTTGTGTTCGGCGTAAGGACGGAGCCATGAAAAGCATAGACAAACAAAGACCCCTTAGCTTTAGATAGTTTGGTGATGTGCCAAAGGGATTCTCGTACAGGTTTTGATTTGACAGCGTTGGAGTTGGTAGTCGGTTGATCAGGTAACCGCTGCAGCAAAGGCATAACTTCAGTAAGTAGTGGGTATCGATGATTGAGAGAGAAGTGCAAGACCCGTTTTCACGATATGACGATGTCGTCTCTCCGCAAACCTGTTGTGCTCAGGTGTGTGTGGAGGAGTCGTGAGATGAGAGACACCAATACGAGCAAGATCATCAGAAAGTGCTATGAATTCTCCACCATCATAGAAAGTCTTGAGTTTTTTTTATTGAAGTTGTTCTCCACAATGGTTTTCCAGCGAGTGAAAATGTGTCGTACGTCAGAATTGTTCATGATCGGATAGAACTAGACATAATGAGTATAGTGATCAGCAAAGATATCATAGTATTTGTATCCATCAACTGAGAACACTTGGGATGTCCAAGACATCTGAGAACACTAGTTCAAGAGGATGTGAAGAAGTTAGAGAAGATTGAGAGGATGGTGTTTTATGGCTTTTTGAAACAAGAAAATTTGTGTAATGAAAACTAGAATATTTATTTGAAAAGGAAGCAGGGAATTCAAAAGAACAGAGTTTAAGATAGGTAAAGTTGGGTGTCCTAGGGATGAATGCCATAGAGACAAATGACACTTAGAAATAAAAACTGGAGAAGATGAGAGTTTTGTGGATTGACTAGGCCACTCGCATACTCCATCTTTAGAATTTTTGTGGAGTATTTGTGCCCCCGAGTTGAGATCCTTCACTTGAAATTGGTTTGGAAAGAATTCCACAAACACAAAGTTGTCAGTACATAGCTTGTTGACAGGACAAGATTCTTTGATATTTGTGGAACTCTAATAATATTTTTGAGATAAGTGATTGTTTAGTAGATGTGAGAGTAGATAAAACAGTATGTGTGATCCGGAACCCAGCAGCATTCCCAACCTGAACCTCTTCACCACTAGTGTATGGTGTATGCATTGACAGGTTTGCAAGATCAAAGGTTATGTGATGAGATGCACTGTTGTCGACAAGCCAAGATGGTGGTTCAGGAGAGCTCATCATCGCACTGCAGGCGTGTGGATGCCATTGGTATTGCGACGGTGGAGAAACAATGTGAAATTGTGGACACTTCTTTGCTGTGTGGCCTTGTGTTCCACATGTTTGACAGCGACCAAGATATGGCTTCGGTCCATGATTGTTTTGACTGGTGCAGTTTGCTTGACAGTTGGTGTTGTTGTAGGATGGACGTCAGTTCTTCTATTTGTTATGATGCTGGTTTGTCTGAGCAGCCTGAGTGTGATGTTCGGTTGTAGGAAGCATATGAGGTGGAGCAGCCGGGTTTTGAAGAGCTGTTTCTCGGTTTATTAGCTTTCATGAAGCTCATCGAAGGAGATCGATGTGTCACGGGCATGAACTAGTCGATGACTGCCTTGAAGTCATTTGTAAGGCCAACAAGGATGATTTCTGTGAGATCTTCAGCATCCATAGGACTTCCAAGGAGAGCAAGGGTGTCAGATTTTGTTTTGATGAGTGCATATATTCATCAACTGACTTGGACCCTTTGACACTCTGTTGTAGCTGGTTTCTCAGCTGTTTCATGTGGCCGCGAGTTGGTTTGCCATACGTGTAAGTGAGGGTGGTCCAAGCTTCAAGAAATGTGTTGTCTCTCGCTATTAGTGGCTGGTTTGTTGTTTCAATGGCATCCATGAGTGCACTGTAGATCAATGCATCTTCATGTGTCCATGAATCAAACGCCGGGTTTGTTTGTTCTCTGTCTGCAATGTGATCTTTTCAGTGGTGGAGCAGTAGAGGAATTGATAAACTTAAGCAGGTTGTAACCGCTTAGAAGAGCCTTGATTTGGTTGCTCTAGATGAGATAGTTTGTGGAGGATAGCTTGGTTACGTTGCTCATGTTGATGTTGATAACAAGTTTAGTGCATCACTGGTAGTGATTGTCTCTGTTGTGGCAAAGTTATTTGGTGACGCCATTGAAGAGAATTCAAGATGTTTTGCAGAAGAAAAAAAGAAGAGAAGAGTGAGCCGGTTTAGGTTTTAGATCTTTGATGGCTCTGATACCATATAGACTAGGGTAATATGATGATTAAATCACTTGATTAGTAAGAATGTAATATAAGGGTTTATATACATGAAGTCACCAACTTCCTTCTCTACTCATATGGAAAGTGTATATGGACAGTATATTTACGAGTATTCTCTATTGGAGGTATGAACGGCGGAGTCGGGAATAAGGAATGAAAGGGAGAACTTCTTGTAGATAAGTGATGATCGGAGATCAGTTTAACTGTCGTGAAGATTATCAAAGAAGAGAAAACATGAATGAGGATTTTTATGACATTCTCTGTGACGAGAGCGAGAAAATGTGAGTGGCTTTGTAAGCTTTACCAAGGTTAAATCGCTGTTGTATTAAATCAGCTTACATACCGGCTGATTGAAACGCTGAGAGACTAAAGACGAATTGAACCGGCATAACTGAAACGAAAAGTTTAATTCCGGTTAGAAAGATCAAGTTTTGGTTTACTACATACGATTACCGGTTAATCCGATTTTTTAATGTGTTAATTCAATTTGTTTCATTACAATGAGTACAAAGTGAAAAGAATGAAGAGAAATGGACCAAGTGGTTCTTGTCCTCTCTAACCAGTTTCCTATTGCAGATGCAAAACATTCACCAACACAGAAAGAGGACCTTCTGCAATCCCAGAGAAATCAATGAAGATGTTTTTTTAACAAAGACTTCAGTTTCTAAACTTTGGTTCAGTAACTACCAGCATTCCTTATTATCATCTGCAGCCAATGTAATTATCATCAAAGCTTTACAACTTGAGGCGCTTCTATAGTTAATTGGATTAAGTGGTGATTAATAATTGAACTTAGTTAACTATTTTGATGTGCCAAACAAAGCTTACGAATACTACAAGGGGAAATCTTTCATTCCATGTGGTTACATTTCTGTGCAAGCTTCCCAGTCAAGAAAGAGAAAACAGGGAAAAATTGTCAATTTCCATATCCCTCCCTGACCAAAGAACACACCAATTACAACCAAAGATATAATATTTCCTCTTCCGCTAGTCTCCAAGAAGAGAAAGATTCATAAATGAATATTCTACACTTCAAACATTGAATCCAATACAAACTGCATAAATAGTAACGCCATTGTTCTGCGGATCACATTAATCAGTTAGGGAATCTTGTTGCTCTTCTTCCCCACGGACGCTGCTGATGCTGCTGGTACTGCACTCCAGCACCATTGTTGCCTACATTGCTTCCTTTTTCTGTAAACCTTCTCATTCTCATTCTCTCTTCCTTCATGTTCGCAAACCGAGAGTCCAGTGTCTGAGGCCCTTGTCTCTGTCCTC